>JAJJWX010003996.1:0-102809 GCA_023529315.1 Papaver bracteatum
AAATCATATTCAACAACATTACAAGCGTAAAACAACGTAAACGATCATGTATGTCGTCCTTATTGACACTGCTAAAATATGTTTAATCCATTCTACGGTGTAGTAGACAATCATTCATCTTGCACACGTCTATGCCTTACATAATAGAGAATAGACCATTATGTGCGTACGATTTAAAAATATTGGCCTTTCAGATTTATCAAGTATCAAGCTGGCCGAAGTTGTATATATAGTACCTCGGTCCTTCTAAATGACATAACTGACGTTTATATTTGTGTTTTTGTCACAGACCAACTCTCGCTCAAGGTCATAAAACCAAATCTTACACAGAAAAGGATGTACTTACTAAATTATTTTACTATGCAAAAATCAAGCAGTTCACCATTACGAAAACAAAGAAGACACACACCGTAAGTAAGTACCAATTACAATTCATACACATGAGAATCTCTAAACTAGAAAGTAGCGATTTAGGAACCACGTAGAATATAATTCCCTGATTCATAAATCATAAAGAAACATGTTAATTCTACATTTGAGTTCAACATTCATATATCAAAAAAATCAAACCCAACATTGAACAACATATCAAAAAATAAAATCAAACCCGAGTAAGAAAGAAGAAGAAATAAGAAAAGAGAGTTCGGGGAAATAGTATTGCGATGGGAAAAACACCCATTGTTTGCCATTTCCATTTCCAAAGAAACTTGGAATTGTATATACGATTGCAACGTGACCTAGAACTGTTATGCAAAGTAGAACATCCAATAATCTCGAATAATTAAATGAAGACTCAAAAGAACTTGACCATTAAGAAAATCCTTGAATTTAAGAGACTTATAAAAAGAAAATTTCGAAAATATACGATATTTCATTATTTTACTATCAAAATTAAGGTAGATTTATAGAATTGCCAATCTTAGATTACACGAAAATCAACGAAAGTTTGATATTACATTCTTTAAGAAATTTATATTCGATAAAATCTCGGTAGAAAGTTCTTTTAGGATTTTTTATTAAAAGGGAAAGGGAATTATTCAACAATTACCCTAAAGATCTTGAAAATTTCTTTTCCATTAATTGCTCATGAAAAAATTCCGTAAAATCTTTTTTTTCTTTGGTATGTAAATATCGTAAAAAACTTATACATGTTGATTTTCCTTCTACATGGAAATTTTCGTTTTTCGAAAAAAAAACGTTTAGGCCCTTCCCGAAAGATAATTATAGATTTTACAAATGTTAATCCAGAAGGTCCAGTTTCATATTTTATCAAAAAATTAACGCCACAAAATGTAAGGGGCTAACTTTGATTTCGCCAATCGGGAGCGAGGGTTTCGTGGACCGTCAATGGGAAGGAGGTTTTTGCAACTCTCAACGTGGTGTGAGAGATGTGGTTGGGTGTTTAGGTTATTGATTGATATTCGAGTTCATTCTACTTAAATGAAACAATTTAGGAAGTGAATGAACTACCATGTTCTAAAATAGTGTTCATTCTTGTATACAAACTAACTATGATACGGACAAAAATCAAAATTTTAAAACATAGTATAATGGGTACCTTTCGTTGTGTAGATCTCGGCCCAAGTTTGAATTTATAAAATTTATTAATTTTTGACTTATATTTTGAGAGATATTTCATTAATTTTTTTATTTATTAATGTTAGAAGAGACGGAAAAAAAGAAAAGAAAAAAAACACCAAGGAAGTGAGAAAATAAGAGATAGAAAGAGTTTTTTAAATATTTTAATATTTTTGAATAAATAATGACCAAATAAAACTCTTTTTTTGTTGGTGGACCAAATTAACTTAGGATCATATAAAATATGACCAAACCATTATTTTCCCATATATATTTTGGTGAGTCCAGAAACTCTAAAAACATAGATTGATTGGCTTTTAATCACAATGAGAATATTCACCTTAAATCATATTATTAATAATACTAGTTTTTCACCACGTGCGATGCAAGTCTTTTGCTTATAGAATATTGAGGCCATTATAAAAATATTATAAAATTGGGTAACAAATCATTAAGTATGATGGTTTTCTTACAATAAAAAAAATCAATAAGCTAATATTTATCTTGGTGTACAAAAAAATAAAATTGATCATAAAAGGCTAAATAAATATAAGTCTCAAGGGATACAATGAAATGAAAATGAATTTCATCTGGTAAAGGAACTACCGTTGTCTTGGATGAAAAGTGCACATTACGTTTCTTGTCTTTGTATAGAGTATCATAACTATAAGAAGCATCTCCAATAGAAGGTGTAAAAAATCCTATGTGGTTTTTGTATTTAGTCATTTAATTTATGGGGTCCACACATAAAGTAAATATATTACCTCATATCTAAAAAACCAAACAAGAGGAGAACTTTTCTGAAAAATAGTGAAAAATATGATATGGAGGTGAGGTGGAGCTGGAGAGGTGTGGATAATACTTTAAGTGAACACCTTTATATTTAGTAACTGGTCCCTCCTAGTTTGTAGGACTTACTATTGGAGATGGATTAATGTTAGACAGGGTCTAAAATCTCATATGTTACTAAGAAAACAAAAATTTACCCTATGTGGGAGATGCTCTAAATAATGAAGGGGCAGGGACGGAGCTAAGTGCATCTTAGGGGTGGCCCTCGCCCCTATTTTTTGTTAATTCATTAAACATCCCTTGATGTTCTAGTTATTTGGAAGAAAAATTCCTTAATAAGCCCCCCTAAAATATATGTTTTGTAAATTAGCCCCCTTTGTGGAAAATATCTGGCTCCGTCCCTGTGAAGGGGTTTCAGTTGGATGTTCTATCACAATCTTTTGTTCCCTTATTTATCATTGCAATCACTAACTGAAGCCCCCACATTAAGTAGCTATGATCAAATGCGATAATCAATCGCCAATCGATTGTTGGTTGGTATAAGTGGCACCATTCTATGTAGTATTCAATCGGAAAAGCTGACAAAATGTTATCCTACATAGATACATCAAGGCATTCAATGTGTTTTTTATTGGTTGGGATTTCTTTTGCTGGTTGGTTTTTTAAGTGCAATACATCACCTCTTAGTCTCACGTACTTGTATATATGAATCATATGATAATGAGTTCATATATCATCCAGCGAAGGATGGCTTATTCTCGGTTGGGGAAATGGAATGCATAGACTGCTCTCCAGTGATGTCTCTCTAACAGATTTTCATCCCGACGTAGTCTAAACTGCACTACTCTATCATCACCAGTCTATACTGTGCTACTCTATCATCACCTCCTCGTAGTAACAAAAATCACACATATTGCCACCACTTTAATTTAACATCCCCAATGAGTCTAACTTGCTGTAAATGGAACTCAAAATTAAATATTAAATAATAATAGACTGGTTTAATTGATAATTTCGGTATTTATTGGGCATTTGCATACCTCTGGTCCATCTATTGTCCATGAAAGGTCTTCCATGTACAATTAGTATACGCTGCTTTCTATTCTATAAATGTTTCATGCAATTTCATTACGAATATGCCCTCTTTAGATTTTTCTCTTTGTAGCTAAAATGAAAGATACTAAATCTTGCACTCCACTGAAACAAAGAATGGAAATAAAGTTAAGATAGATTTCAATACCAACCATATTACATTCCTTCAGATGGAATTCAATCTAAAACATCTCTTTGGTTTTTTTTCTGGCAAATAAATCAACTGATATACAAATATCACACGTTATAACTTAGTGAAAGTACAATACAAAGTTGTTGCCTGCTTACAATGAAAACCAAAGAGGAAACTTGAAATTTACATGAGCCAGTTTACCAAACAAAAATCTATGCTTAGATAATTATTGGCCATAATGTCGACATCATCAAGATTTACCAAACAAAGACTACATACATTTGCACTACTGAATGAAAATATGTTTCCCAAACGCACATCATTTCCAAAACAGCACACAAAAAGTAATTAAGTGAAGGGAGTTATTTTTTTTTGAAGAAGGGAGTTATTGTTTGAGTATTTGGGTAAAGGATCAATTTCTTTGCACTCGAGAAAACCATGAAGAGATCAAAATCTCAGCCTTAAGTATCTGTAGTTCGACATATAAATATATATATATATATATATATATTTTTATTTTTATTTTTTGAAAGAGGCAAAATCAAGGATAAACTTTTCAAGTGTTAATTGTAAACCCTTAGTTTAGCATCTATAGCGCCAATCAAAACAAAACTGTAAACGAAGCTCTTCAAATTTGTAGGCATCCTAATGGTCCCTTACTGATGAACCAAAGGGTGACCAATTTTAAGAACGCGAACTCCTATATGGTTACTAAATGCATGCATACTCCCAGATAGTTCCCAGCTAATACCAACCTATAACTGTAGCTATAACTGTAGAAAGACTTTACCCCGTGTATCCTATCGTTACTTCCCTCGATACCGGCCCACTCTTTAACACCGTCACGTCACACACATTTCAATGACATTCTGCAATACGTTTAAAGAAACTAAGTCAGACTATCATATATACGAATCCAAGAACTGTTTATATAGGTTTTATTTATTTTTGGTTTAAGTTACAATTCAGTACCATTCCCTTCTTAAGTTACGGTATAGCGACAGCACATATGGGTAATAATAATTTATAACTGGTAAAACCGTAAAACTAAATTAAATTTACATTCCGGAGCAGTCAATTCAATCAACTTAATATGTACATTTTTCCTCTTGTGATAACTGAAAGCAAGGGTGGAAGTTCTGTCGATACGGTATAGAGAACTATAGCCAGGAGAGGGAGCGGGGTTGTGAGCGAAATCGAAAAGGGAATCAAGATTGTCTCAAAAATCAAATTCGATGAGCATGTCGGGAGCGTAATATTTTTTTTTATAGATATTTTGGATATGTTATTTAATACTACTATTTTCTAAAATTTTAATCCAGAACTAAGTTAAAAGCATAATCTGTGATCAATTTAATTAGAATTACAACACTAAGGGTGCTGCTCTTGGGGTTTAAAAGGTGCAGACAAACACACTTAACTATACACTCATATAACTACATAAATTGCGTCTTGGATTTCCTGAGTGTTATGGTAAAGAAATTTACAGAAGTTGCTGCCTGGATTTCCTGATGCGGAAACATACATTTATGACAGCTTGAGAAAAATGGTTTCCTCCACCCTCAGATTCTCGTATTATTTTCTTTGCCATAAAATGATCTTCAGGGATGTCATCATTGAAATGTATATTGTAATAGGTAAGGACCTCAAACATGCCAGAAATGGAAATATGGGACGGGCGTTCTTTGAATGTGTAGGTAGGAATATAGGAAAATGATTATTTTTTTAAAGAAAGGCACAACAAAGATGGAAAGTTTTCTTAATACCTCTCCTTTTCTCTTTCTTCCTTTTCTCATGGTTGAACATACTCTTGCACCATTACTTGCAAGTTGTAACCGAGCAACAAAATTCATTGGAGCAACAAAAATGCCAACAACTACGATCTCGTATAACAAACTCGGCAATGTTCCTGCAAAACAACTTCGAACTTCAATGGCACTCTCGTTATATGGTCTGCCACTAAGATGTTTCGTACAACATTTTTTCCCTGTATATGTACCAATACTTGGTTATATCCTATGAACCTTCATAGATTATGAATCAGTCATTCAGAAAAGAGAAAAATAGAAAATTCAGAAGACAATATGATAATGGAAGGTTGCTGACATGAGAAATCAAGCAGTAGGATGTGGAGGGAGACTTATACTTTTGTCAAATTCTTTGTTTGATCTTTATTTGATATACCCATAGATACACCCATAAACTATAAACTATGAGTTAGATTTTCTCTGTGCAATCTTATGAACTATGAGAAGCAATCTCATGGCAACAAAAAATTGTGCATTTACATTTTACTAAATATTTAACTATATAGTGCAACATCAGAACCGACATGATGAGTAGGCGTGAATTAGACACAGTTTAGTAGCTATTAAATATAATATTTGGGTTTCGTGGATGCGAAATCAAGTAGAGTCGAAGACACTGGAACAAAACGAATTAAAGCTCGCTAAGTCACCCAGCTAGAGTCTCCATAGAAAAAACATTATATGTACTGTACCACACAGTGATGCCAATCTCCACCTGAGGTTCAAATTGATGTGGAGACACGACAGAATTAAGTTCTGTTTTGCTCATTATTCCATTGCTTAATGTTAGAAATTGAGATGGTCAATATTTGTATGCCAGGGTTTGGCTGTGCCCTGCCACACCAATAGAATTGCACTACATCTTCCCTTTCATTAACATTAACAGATAACAATCGACCAAAAAAAAATATTAACAGATAACAATCAATATAACACTAATCGGCAATCCATTACGGTTAAGTTTAACAAATAGGAAAGAAAATATCACTGTTTTTTCTTCTTCTTTTTTTGTGGATATAATTACGGGTATAAATGTGTATTTGTTTTAGCCGGGACCAACTTTTTTTTTTTATTATTTTTTTCTTTTGCCGGTTTTAGGGTGTGTTCGATTCATTTTTGTTGCTTTTCTATTTTATATTTTCATTGTTAGTTGTTCTATCCTTTTTTTTTGAAGCAGTTGTTCTATCTGTTACTTGAATGGATGCATCAAAAAATAAAATTAAACTTCAAGTTTATAATTAAAAGATTAGGAAATCTTCAAAGAATTAAAAAGATATACAATGCAAACAATGTTGAATCAAAAGCTTAAGTATCAGGATCAAATTTTATGGATTATACCTCCTGATCGTGCTCCATGATCAAATTGCAAAAGAGCAACGGAATAAATTATGCTATTTCCAATAACATAATAACGATTAATATAAAAATAAATACTAAGGTTTTTATTTGTAGGGTATTAATATAAAAATAAATACCCTACAAATTAATTTTCTTTCTTAATTCATCGGAGTCATATATGGAAAAAATATAGGAGTAATTAGTTTGTTTCGGTGATAGGAGGAAACATGTGGCATAATTTTATTCGTGTGGCACATAATTTTAACGTAAGGTTTTTACAGTGATACTTGGCATAAATCTTGTTCACCTATTTGTCGTTAACTTAATATATGTTCTTGCAATTTCTTCTTATAGGAAGCCTACCTTAATTGCTAGTATAGTTAGTTGGAAATACTTACCTTGGCCATCACTTGATTTGTATCATTTGTATCGTTCGTCGATCATATTTCTAATGTTGTATCATATTATGCTTGTGTCTTGAGCCTGAAACATAGAGGCAATCAATAACCAAGAACCCAATTCGGCCAAGCTTCTGGTTAAAAATCGCCGTGTAATTAAGTTGTACCCGAAGATACCAAGATTTGGCAAGAGAAAAACGTAGGATAAAAAACCCTGTAGAGCTCGTGAGCTATAATCAGAAATTCCGTAAGTAAATAAATCTTTAACCCGATTTTCTGGAGCTCATGAGGTACTATATATCAGCATCTACAAAAACAAATCAAAATCAAAAAAATTACAAAGAATATCAAAAGATAGATTTGAGGATTCTATACCTTGCGTGAGTTTATTATTATGGCCACAAAGTTCCACAACAATCGTTTCAATACACATGACCCCCACTGCCGCATCCATGACACCGATCGCACCTTCGAGGTTTATGAAAACAAAAACGAATAGATTAGACAGCAAAACGAAGAAACAAAAAAAAAAAAAACTACAGAACCCTAGCTAAAGAAAAAGCAGCATGCAAACGATGAGATTTGGTGTTGGCCTAAGCTCCTTATATAGAGTGTGATCAAGGCCGGAAATTCCACCAAACAAACAAAAAAAAACACGATATTTTGGAAATAATATAAATTAATATATCAAAATTTCCATAATTTTCTATATTTTTTTTATTTCGAATATATTCTTTCAAATAACTTTTTATAGTTTTGGATTTCGAATATAATCTATTGATGGCCAACATTAAATGCGAAAATATTGGATTTCGAAAAAAAATATATTTTTTATTTTATATCCACATTTATTTTGGTATCATATTCCAATTTTTTTGTCCCTGATAATGATCCTTTTTCTTTTCCTCTCTGCAAATTTATCGTTTGATGATTTTTACTTTAACTGATTTTATATTATTTTTATTTGTACATGACCAATTTATAAACCCTCGAAAGAAGATTACTCGATTCATGTGTAACATCCACAAAACAGGTATTTTAATCGACGATCTAAATTTTATCAACGATCCATTTATTTAATGCCATCAATGATCTCGTTCCATTATTTAATACCAACTGAAAGTGTAACTGCAAGTATTTTCTTATATCGCGAGTTTGGTTTGTAATTAGGCGGATTTTATTGTAGAAACTGTAAATGGACATTGAATTTTTTTTTTAATTCTTATGATTGATCTAATTTTATGATGAAATCATGATGAATATTGCATATTTAATTATTCCCGATATAACTCTTTTTTTTTTTTGGTAATGTTGTATATATTTGTTTTGTTATGTTTTCAAAATTAAATAAAATTTAGTAATTCAGGTAATTATTTTCTAGAATGTGATTGGTCAAATAATATTTTGTGGGTCCAAAAGATTCTCTTGAAATTTTATTGGCTGAAATTTAAAATGGTGGGGTCAGAATCAACTAGAAGCTCCGATTAACCACGTCGCTCGAAAAAACTCTATTTTTATATAGAGAATGGGTGAAACAAAGAGTCATTAGGCATACAGGTGAATAGAGATCAAGTGCATCACTAGACATAAGACCAAGGTATGACTGGATTTTGAAAAAAATAATCATCAATTGATTAGCAGAAAAAATTAGTAGTTAATAATTGAACCGGAGTTGGTAATTTAGAAAGACCACACAGTTACCAATCAACTCAAATACATCCCGTATGCTGCAATAAAATTTCAGACAAAAATCATGTTAGAGGGGTTTTTCATTCCCTAGATGTGGGGTTTAGATTCTACGGAGGTAAATTGGGAAGTGGCAAATATGACACTGATGCTTTTCTTTTTCAGCTCTATACATAAGCAAAATCTATCATCCTTAGTTATACACGTAGCTGGTATGCTGCAGCTAAAATAGTAACCACAGAGCTAGACACTTAAATTAGGGGTGAGCATTTATAACTTAACCACGGGACTTGAACCGGCTCACCCAATTTTTTTCGGTTTGGTGTCCTGTCCCTAAAGTAATGGATTGGGTGCGAGTGTATTCCTTGATATTGATTGGATAGGTAGATCTGAGCTTAAAAATCCGCATGGCATCTACACCCGATGAGTGTAGGATATCTTTGGAATTTTTGGAATATACGGGGATTTGTTGTTTTTTTCCAGTCAATAGAGAGTCAATGAACGCGTCTGTGGTGTGCCGATTTTACAATCCCATTAGTGCGCGTCTATTGTATGTTGGATTAAATTTAGGGATATTTTGACTTTGGGTCACAACAAAGTGACCAGAATTGTGTTTGAGTCACCCCAAAATTTTAATTAGAGTTTGGGTCACGAGACCGTCTTTGACCGTCTTTACCGTTAAAAGAATCTGTTAAATGTGTAAATTACCAACTAAAATTCGGATACGAAAATATTTACTAACTTTTCCATTTAAACTTTCAATTCAAAGAGAAGAGTGCTTTCTGTTGGAATTGAAGCTGTTGATGAATCGAGTACAACAGAGGAAGAAGACAAGAAGATGTATATAAATCGAGAAGAAGTTAATAGGGAAATTATTACTATCAATCGAGAAAATGAGGATAAAGATGCGGGGTTTGTTTCTGCCAAGAACAGTTAGATGTGATTTTGGCTGATGAATGGAGAAGATTCAAGAGTGCTTTCTGGTCCTAAATTGATAAATAAAAATGGGTTGGTTGTGGATTTGAGTTTTGTTTGGTTTTGAATTGTTTGTTCACGGCCATCAAGTGGCATCTTTGTCAAGCGAAATGGTCATAGGCAGGTGGCTAGTAGTTGTTCTTGACACTAAAAGTGGATGTGCAGATTGGATGTGTGTGAATGAATGAGTTAGATTAAATGTGTGTGCTTCTTTTAAAAGTAAAATTTTCAGGGAAGGAGAAACGGTGGGCTTGAATCACCAGTAAGCTCAAATTCGCATCACCAATAACACACGCACAAGCTGTTTGCTAAAATGCCTGAATGAGCTACTACAAAATTTTCAGGTACATCTTCTTCTTTCTGTTTGATTTGGACTATGTTTCCGATGTGTCTCCGGATGGTAGGAAACAGTACGTGGATATGATTTCATGGGGACTTAATTAATTTGCACATTTACTTTTTTGAAGATCAAATAGTGGATTTGGAGGAGGTTGATAATTTCTATTAATTTCCTTGGATTCATATTGGTTCTATATTATCAGTGTATAGATGTATCACATGGAATATAAAAAATGTTCGGAAAGAGTTATCTCAAGCATCTAGTAAAAATTTGGAAGCCTTGATTCTAACCATCTCTGCTGCTGATATCGATTTTCTTTTTTTATAACATCCTTTCCCAGCTAAAGTCTTGCTCAAATCTTCACTGATTATCTTGTAATTGCTTTCATTTGCATCTGTAAATATACTGGGTATTGGTACTGGTGGTCCTCAGGTGATTGTGCAGGTGGTGGTGTCGCTTAAGAGGAAGTAGGTAGAGGTGGTGCTGGTTGTGCTAGAGGTGGTGATGGTTGTGTTAACGGGTAACTAACGGAGTTGGATAAATTAAAATTAAATTTGAAAAGTAAATATTTAACTAACGGTCAAGACGGTCTCGTGACCCAAACTCTAATTAAAATTTTGGGGTGACCCAAACGCAACTCTGGTCACTTTGTTGTGACCCAAAGTCAAAATATCCCTTAAATTTAAACCTGAATCCATCATGCATTAGATAAGATGCAGATGAGGCTAAAGCCGACCAGTACAGGCCATTCTCACTCCTACTTGGGTCAATTGCAGAAGTTATTGCAACCAATTGAAATTACTCGAAAGGAAAAGGCAATACTGAAACTGTGTATCATGCTTTGAATTTTAACATTACCAATTTTATCAATAAAAACAGTATACCAATATTATATCCAAACAAATGCGATAACGGAAATTAGAAACAATGTTGCTATCAATATATATCTTGCTAGTTTAGAAATAACGAAGCAAGGAGATTAGCAAAACCTGCGTTGTAAATCTAACTATTTCACCAGATTTGGGCTTATACTTGGTGCTCAAGAAAGAAAGAAAAAAATTGAAAAAAAAAAATTACTCCTTGTTTTCTTTCCACGGTGGAATCCACCCCTTTAAATAGACCCCAAGGGAGGAGCGAGCCAGCTACGACCACGGGGAGAGTTAGGCCCTTATAATTCTAAAATTCTAACTTTTTGTTTTTTTTGACATACATCAAGTAAAAGTATTAAGTCTTCGAAAATCGATCTAATTTTTACCATGCAAACAAATGTAAGGAAATTAAATTCTAAACCAATCCATCAGGTAGTAGATTATCACCATTGCAAACAGAAGTAATGATCTCTAAAACAACCCTTCAAGCAGTAAATTTTCACCAATATCTAGATACATTTCCATGTCTGATTGCGAGAGCACTCAGACACATTCTCTCGCAAGTAATCCTTTCTGCAATCAGTTGCGTTTCTGCCTTCTTCAACTCATCCCCATGACCTTCACCTTGATTGTGCGACACGTAAAGGCTGACCATGTTCCAACAATTCAGGTCTTTTCTTTCTGCATTCCACCAAGACCTTTTTCACAATATCTAGTCTTTCTCGAAGCCATCCAATGTTAAATTCAAACTTCTCGGCCATCTTAACCATCTCCTCCCACCCCTCGATCATTCCAGAAGACAATTCTATGTAACGGCACGATGCATATGTATTATAGAAGTCATCAAGTCTTTAACCGCCATTACTAAGAGAGCATATGCGGAAATTGGCATAACTTCGTTTGTTGGGATATGACCATATTTCAACCATATCTGCTTGTACAGGGGCACTTGCGTTTTCAAAATCTGAAGCCTCCAACATCTTCAAATTCTTTGTCATCCCCAAAACCAACATTACAGTTATGCCGCACTTCAACAAAGGGTTGTCCAGCACTTGGATACTCTCTAAATAGTGTACTACTTTCACCATGTTTTGGTTTTGATTTCTTTTCATCGACTCGGTACCTTGTCCTGGATCGCATTCTTTCGAATCATCACCAATGGAGTCCTCCTTTATCCTACAACAAACCTCAACTGTAATGATACAACTATTACTCTTTATAAATCCTTTAGCAGGGTCGTGGAGTTCACTTAGACGCATGAATGATGGCCACCCATAGCCAGAAGTACTCTTTTCAGGGAATTCATATGTTATCACAGAATCCAAAAATAAAATTAGATTATTTATCTTTTATAATTGCATATAAAAAATCAAGAACTATAGTGTCAAATTAAGAATGAAGCTGAATCTTTAGATCCATACCTTTTCTAACTCGGCTAGTTATTCTCTTGTCTTGACTATTAATTGCAAAGTGAATCGACAAACGGATTTGGTCAAGTAGACAGGGCAAAGATAGAGTGATAAGTGATCGTACACTTCTGCATTTCCCTTTGGATAAATCATTACGTTCCTGTAAGTGAAAAGGTTGGAGGATTAATCAAAAACGGAAGATACAAAAAAGTAACTTAAGCAACCCAATTATGCGGATTAGCAGTATATACATTAGACATGACATACCATTTAAAACTATCATGAGAGAAATCCTCGAGAGGAAGAGTTTACTTCATAGTTCAAATCTAAAAGTTTTCAATCTTCCAAATAATTTTAGAAGATGATGAAACCACTACGACTTCAGTTGACATATTTCTTGAAGAAGCAACGGGATAAAAATAGAGCACAATAAAATAAGAAGGAAGTGCAATGAGGGTACTTATAAACATTCTCTAGTAAGGAAACTAAAGAGACTTGAGACTTTTTTCTTCTTGATGGTTAGTTTTGTGTGGAAACAAAAAAGAGAGTTGGGACTTGTGGAACTACATTAATGAACACGTTATACGAAAAATATGTGGGTTTGACTAGTGAAAAGTGCTTCACGTACCAAGAAATATGTTCGCCGTTTTTCAATATTAGTATGGGTTTTGTTAACTTGTGCACACATGCACAAGATAATCACGCACCCAATCATTGCATTTAAAAAGTGCAAAACCAATTAAAAAATATGAGAGATATTGTGACTTGCATTGAAGAATGCAAAATTAACATAGATTTACACCATTTCTCTTATTAAGAGTGAAGTTTTGCATTCTTCAATGCAAGTCACACCATCTCTCTTATTTTTTTAATTGGTTTTGCACTTTCCAAATGCAATGATTGGGTGTTATCTTGTGCATGGTTGCACAAGTTAACAAAATCCTATTAGTATTCTATGCCTTTTGAATCTATAATCCCTGTTGGATTACACCAAAAAAGGTTACCCAGCATTATGAATCCATGAGTTATGCGCGCGGGTAGGTAGATGCAGAACTTGACTATTAGTGACCATGTAATGCTGGGGTAACAGAACTTGATTGCTTAACTTGATGTACCTAAAATTAAGAAAAGCTGAAGCTAAATCCTTCTCTACAAGTTGTACCTTGACTAGATGCAGAAGTTGATTGCGAGCTAACTATTAGTGACCATGTAAGCTGGCGATACAGCGGGTAAGTTATCCTCTGAATTCTAATATAATATAAACACTTCCAAGTTTCTTGAAACACGAAAATGCTATGTGACCCGCTGTGTAACAGCGGAATACCAGCAGAATTTTGCGTGGCAAAGGATGTGGAGGAAAGGAGTCCAAATATGTTCACACTCCTCTAACGAATGTATATTTTACATTAACTTCTGATTGGATGATTATTTAATTGATGGCCCGATTACCCTCCATATTTAGAATCACGGTCCTCGTTACATAACTCCCCAAATTAAATCAAGGGTAAAGATTTAAATGTGAAATATACATTCGTTAAGAAATATGCACAAATTCACACTTGGAGGAAAGAGGTTACTTTCTTTTTATCCACCTCACCATTAGCCTACTTCTAAGTTCGATATACCTTTGTTGTTTTTGTTTTATCTCTTAACAGTCAACATTAACATGTTAGTACCGTTACGTGATCATCATTATTACCGTGATTATCATCATTCGTGTTATGCAACATCCACGAATATCTAAGGCTCATCAGCAAACAAATAGAATTTTTTTTTTTCAATCGTGATGATTCTTCACTCAAAACATACAGTATCTGAATAGACATTTCCGTTTTCCGATTTAAGGCAAACTATCCAAACCCTTAATGGTTTAGGAAAATTGATTGCTCGATTGAAAAACAGATTTTTTAATCAATGGAAAAGAAGTAAAATCATTGATAGATAAAACTAGAAAATTTGTTAATTATGTCAAATTTTCACTATACCTCTACATATCAGATCTTAAATTGATTGATAAAATGGCCAAGTGGTACTTGAAGGTTGAGTAAAACTCAAAATCTTGATCTACAGCAAATAAAAACCAGATTTAGGGAGTTAGTGAGGAATTTTTTCGGAAATAGAAGATACAATTCTGCCCTTTTTCTTTAGTTTTCTCGTCTATGTGACGTGTTAAGAGGATTAATCTCCCATTTAAGACACATCACTAGATACGTTTCACCTACTAATTTTTAAGGGCGGAACAAAAAGTCATTAGGTGTACGTACACAAGAATAGAGATGGACATTCTTCACTATCACATCCTCAGAAATCTTCATATTTCTGGGAGTGCTCAAGAACTCTGGTACGAGTCCAACAGTACTCTGAGTAGAAAGCAGAAACTCATAGAGAGACCCCAATGTTAAATTTACACACAGACAACTACTTTTCCGTCTTCAAAATCTAGGGATTGATCACTAAACAGATCCTGGCATGGTCCTGTGCACAGTTCCTGTGAATATGCATGCATGTGAAATGTGGCTGTTCTGGAGATTTCTTGGAGCTTTTTATCCGGATATTCGAGAAAAATAGTCTCCTGTAACGTGATAATACTAATACTTGCCGTGCATGGTAGATATTCTAATTGCTTTGAGATTTGTACAGAGATAAGAAATCCCACAATTAGACCGAAATCTCTTTCATTTCTTGGGGCTTTTCTGGTCGTGCTCGGGCCAGGTTGTTGAGGAAACGATGGAGTACCTCCAATCTGATGACATCTTGCACGGAAGAGTTTCCAAATCTTCAGTTTGCAGTTCTAAACATATAAGCATATCAACAACTGGAATAATCATGGCAATAACAGATAGACATTATCAAATAAAAATCAAATCTCCAAAAAAATTGGGGTAATTGAAGCTGCAGAAAATTGAGCAAGTAGTTGCGGATTTAAAAAAAAAAATGTTAGGCTTTGTGTCTATCTAGCATCCAATTGCACATTGAAGTACTTCTAGCATCAATGTGAAGTCTTAGGTTCAGATGTACAAATTTTAACTCAACCAAAAGCACAAAATTATGCAGACACGTAGAAATGTAAACGAGCAGACCTTTATGCATTTCGACTTTTTTCAACATATTCTTAGCACTGTTACAAGTACTACGGTTACTTAGTAATAGTTCAGGTGGATGGTGCTGTTACCCCTAGTAATAGGGGATTCGGTCCTATTAATCAGGTGGATGGTGCTGTTACCCTTAGTAATAATTCCATCTAACTATCTAAAACACTTCAAGTATGGTTAACAGCTTACCTGATTTCTTTGGGTTCTGAGTGTTGTAATGTCCAGGAAGGTAAGAGCAAGCAGGAAGGATTTCACATAATCAGAATTGACCATCGGCAGCAAAAATGGTATCGTCGTGATGATTCACACTAAGAGCAGAAGCAGCAAATGAGCTGCGAACAAATATTACAAGGATGGGCATGGCTCACCTATTTCCCTTCATCTTCGACTTTGCAACGCTTAGCGTCTGGTACCTTCTTGTCTGTATCACTCTCTTTCACTTCACAATCCTCATCTTCTTTCATCTTACAAGTAACCTCAACTGTAATGATACAAGTATCATCCACCAGATATGCTTTAGCAGGGTCGTGGAGTTCACTAAGACGCATGAATGATGGCCAACCAAAGCAGTTACTAAGTTTCTCTGGGAATTTGTATTTTGTTTCTGCAGAATCCAACAAATTCATAAGATGTTTAAGAAAATGAGATTTACAACGAAAAACATATATACCGATTAATGCATACTGAAACAGATATCAAGATAATACCATGTCTAATTCTGTCACTGCAATCAATTTGACTTGTAACAGCAAAGCTAAACTGGACGCAGAGTGACGTGGTCAAGTCGACAGGGCAAAGGAACAACGATAAGTGATCATATACTTTACCCGCCCCTTTGGATAAATAAGTGCTTTCCTATATCAGTAAAAATTGAGATGATCAGTCAAAAGCAGAGGAAATGGAAGAACTAGTGAATGCAACCCATGCAAGTAGAATTAAGAGCCCTCAGAGTAATCACACGGCATACCATTTAAAACTACCAACTGAGAAAACATCAGAGAGAAGTCCTGCTTGCGCATTCAAATTTGAAAAGTTTTCAATCTTCCAAGTGAATTTAGAAGTTAAAGATGAAGAAAGCTCCACTAGTTTAGATGACGTGTTCTGTAAAGAGCAGGAAATATAAAGTTAAAAAACGACAAAATTTGTTAGAGCAAAGGACAAGGTAAGGGTACTAAAAGAAGCTACTGCTATGTTCATATATGACACGCACAATTCATTATGATCATAGAGATATCAACAGCCTGAGGTTTAGCATGACATACTGATCACGCATACATATCAAACGTAAGATTTCTTCAGAAGTGAATTGATTATTAATGTATAACACAAGAATTAACGTAAGCAGAGACTAGTACAGATCCATAAGAGATCCAGAAACCAATTAATATAAGCAGGAAATTGTAAAAGAACAAAAATACTAACCACAGAGCCAATTTCCGTATCCCAAACCGCACTACTAGGTGATGCTGAGGTGACAGGTGTGGTGCTCGGTTCACCCATACTGCTAGGCGATGCTGATGTGACAGGAGGTGCTCGGTCCACCCATACTGCTAGAAATAATCATACCTCTATCACATATAAGAGATGAAACTGGTTGCTCCATTGGTATCTCATACATGGGTCGACACTGATTTATAGGCGCTGGGCACAGAACATCGAATTTTTGATCTTGCGTTGCAGCAGGCCTTCCTCGACGCGATTATCAACAAACCTCAGCGCAACGGTATATGGACCAATTGAAACATGTTTCCAGAAAGTCAAATACTCAACATCAGTAGACTCAACCACAAAATCTTTAGCACTTTGCCAATTTTTCACATCGAAAATTAGTGCTCCATTTAAATTTCCTAAACCAGAAACAGGGGGTGGGTTATTAGGAATGGCTATGCTCATGTATTGACTTTCATACTTTCATTTTTCTTTTTAGCTAGTAAATGTGTTAGTCCTTTGAGTTTCTGTATTGAACCGGCTCTTGATATTGCTGGTTTGCACATGTATTTAACAAAACTTATTAAGGCTCGTATCAGTGTGAATTCATTATTTGAATCCTGTTTGTGTGATTTTGAAACTAGGTTTAAAATTGAATTCAGTTATGAATTGTGCAATGAATACAATAATGGAATGGAATTTTGAATCTACGAACCCAATATTATTATTTGAGTTTCATTTTGGTTCGGTCAGATTATAGATTGTAGTTGTTAGCGGGATAATGGATGGTCATGTTTGGTACTTTAAACAGGTTGGTTTTACAGGGCTTTTATAGATCGTTGTTTGCGTTTTTCCTTATATGCCTACCACTGACTTTATATCGTTTCTTGGGTTGTATGGATCGAGATATTAAACTTGATAGATATGTTTGTACCTGATAGTGATTCTCCTCATAAGTATGTCTTGTTTTCATTATTTTAATTAGTTGATTTATGTAATTCTAGATTTGTTATCGTGATCATGGATATTCTAAATTCATTTTCTTTATCTTCTGTTTTTGTCATTCTATTGGATATGATTTACTAAAGTTATTTGATTTAAGATTTGAAGTGGTTGAAATTATTTTGCTATTTTTTCAGGTATGATCATGGGTGCAGCTAGGTCAATTGTCTGTTGCAATCTTAAGCTAAGGCATCCCATACTTGATATGCCTGTTATTGCTTACAACTTGGCACTCCTCATCCAACCCATCCTTATGCTTGGAATTCTTGGAGTATCTTTCAGTAGTTTTTACTGACTAGATATGGTTACTATCCTTCTAATTATTCTTTTCGTATGTATTTTTTTTTTTCGTACCATATTTTGGTTCTTTACATCGGTTTGTTTGGAAGTATTCCTCAATTGAATTTGTTGCCTTGTAGGTACATCCACCAAGGATTTCTCAAGGGTGTAGAAGTATGGAATCAATATGGTGAGTTGCGATGTCTGATCACTATGTTTTTGTAAATTGAATGAAAGAATATTTGTGCATTTAGTTCTTAATTAATTGATTCATGTACCCTTCTTGATAAATGCAATGGCAACGATTCAGTTGAATACACGCCTCTACCAGGTCGCCAAAGTAGTCGAATAAATCTGGTGATGCAGAGATTAGTAGCATATACAAGGAATCTTGTATTATAATTTTGTACTGATATTAAAAATGGATGACTAAGCTTTGTTGTTATACAGGTATCGATGCTTCAAAACTTCTATGCTTTGTCTGGGTTGCGTTCCTTACTATTCAAATTATTTTCTTCGCAGCGCTGCAATCATAATGTTTTGTCGAGGTATGTATCTTTGCAATTGTCTTCATTGTTTAATCCTTTATTAATTTGCATCTTGATAGATACATCCTTTATAAATCAGTAAATATAATTCAATATACATGAATGGCTTGATTGTTGCTAGAGAGTTTCTGTCTTTCTGGCCATATTTTCTGTCAGTTTCAGGCCATATTTTCTGTCTGAACCTAGTATGTCCACCTTTCTTAATGCAAGTCAGTTTTTGTGCTACCATCACATTTCAGCTTCTTGGTTGTTAGGGACCTTATGCATCTTCGATTTAGATATGTTTAGGTTTTACAGTGTTTGGTTTCTCTAGATGTTTTCGGGAATTCTATCGTTGGAGTGTTTGAGAAGAGTAGTAAAATCTTTCCCGAACAAAAAGACTCTGATATGCTGTAAATTGGAATTTAGAGGAAAATTACGCGGAGCCTAGATTAGGTGCTAGCTAGTTGGTGACTATCATTCCTCTTAATCTCCAGTAATGACGAGTGGCCAAACCTGTACCAAGTCATTTCGGTTGCCAAAAACTGCTTGATCCCAAGGCTCAAGCCAACACTAGAACAACGTACAATTACTGCTCTTAATAAAATTTTACGGAACAGTCTGTTTTCACTTTCTGGAATGATTGAATCTGTCATCCTGTCAGTCATTGATTGTTGAATACAATTTTTTTCTTCAGCTTGGGTTTACTTACTAAAGGCTTGATGTTGAGGCATATGCTGGACAGATTACGCGTCATTAAGGTGCTGCATTACTTTGAGGAGCTTTATCGCAGCTTAGAGTAGCTTCATTAAAGAGCTGCATTACTTTGAGGAGCTTTATCGCAGCTCAGGGTATTAGCTTTGAATTGTTTTGGGTTAAATTTCATAACGAATGGAACGATTCTGTTGTACTTGTGTTCGTAATGAATGTATGAATCTTCTTTGAGAATGCATGAACTGCAGGTTGAAAAATAAGAAATTGCAGGCCTGGGTTCCTAGTTTAGTTTTAATTGAATTACAGGCCTGTAAACTGGAAATGACCTGGGCTACCCATTTTTTTTTATTGTAACAGAAAGAATTGTCACGGTTATAACTGTGACACAAATTATGAAGTAAAAATAACACGCGTCATCATCTTACTGTTGTTACAATTGAGAGTGACAGTTGAATCGTTATAAAATCCGTGACAACAGGATGACACTTGTCCTATGAGTAACTGTTACAAAAAAAATGGCAACACAAATATGTGTTACTTTATGCGTGACAAAAAGGACACGTGTCTAAGAAAAACACGGCAAAACAATATCATTGCCTACGTGGCGTTGTGAGACCCGTGTCATCACCGAATTGTTGCAAAATAGAATTACAAATAAATCTGTTATAATAACTGTGACAAATGAGCCACGTGTCGCTATACTAAAATTAGGTTAACTGTTACTATTAATTATTATAACAGTTTATAAATGTGATTGTAATCAAATTTTGTCACAGTAAAAACTGTTACAAAAAAAGATAACAATTAATATCACATCGTTTCTCTAACGGCCTACATGTGTTACAATTTTTTTTAGTAACAAATATGCCCTGTGACAAAATCTAGGATTTGGTGTAGTGATACCGAGCCGTTAATGGAAATTAAAGATAGTATTTCTAGAAGTAACTCAACATAAGTTATTTTTTATGTCAGTCTAAGAACTGTGAATAATATTATTTTTAAACCCCAACTTATCTACAAAGTAGATAAGATTGATTACAAACCCTACTTACATCGGCAATTATCAATGCTTACTCCAGGACCGACCTTAAACAACATGCTTCAACTCTAGCATTGAATTGGCTATAAAAGACTGTTATTCCCAATTCTTTCTCTAGTGAAATAGTAAACAAAAATGCATGTTCACCTCCAGTCCTTGCATCATATCATAATATTCTCATAATAATAACTCAAAGACAAATTATTGGTTATTCTAAAAAAATATGAATGATAAAGCATTAAATTGCATCCTTAAACTTGGCGGAATTCCCATATTTTTCAGTTACTTTCTCTGACCTACATCCGCATCATCCTTAGGAAACATTGACTAAAGCAAGAGTTGGAAACTTCTTATGTTTCCTAAGGATGATTTAGTAAACGCAAATAAAAGCTTATGTTGCTCTATTCCGCGGAGGGTTTCCTGTCGTAATCATGTGATGATGGTAACCACCACCACCATGATCATTATAAATGGTTTGGACTTATTTTCCTCACGTGAGTCTTCAACAGCTTCTCTATTATGTGCTCCTTGTCTTATATTCCTTGCGATACACGTACACTTGTAATTCAATGGAGATTTAATAATAAGCAAGATTAATAAAAGATGAAGAAAGAATAAGATAAAGGAAGAGACGTTAATTTTATATCAAAGACAAAGTGTTCCCGCTGGAAGCTGTAGGAGCATTTGTCTAGAGTCCCTCAAAGACTCATACTACAGATGAAGGATTAACTTCATGTTCAGTAAAAAGAACAATCCCATTATAACATAGAATATGCTAGTTTAGACTCTTGTTATTATAACATAAAATGATATATATATTATTTGCATTAGTATGATAATGAAAGGAAACATAAAAAGTGAAATATGAACTTCATTAAATTATGGGTTTTCATCGCCTCTTCCCTTTTATTCAAAGATTAGTAACCCACTGGATGTAAGAAGAAACACCATCTACCTCATCTATCAAATTAATCTTAACAGATGCTAAAGGTGAGGGATCAACATACGTGGAACCTCTATCAGTTTCAACTTCTTAGGTCATAATTTGTTTTGGTAGAAGTGTTACTTCAAAGGGAAACCCGTCAAATGGCAAAAATGCGAACTCAGCTATCAAATAATTTTGCGTTAGAAATGCTTAAACTGCAATGGAATGTCAATTCTTGGTATGATTATTCTGTACCCACTTGAAAAATAGAAACTAAAACAATTAACCAAATTTTTGAATATTTTTACAAAATTTTGTTCTGTCTTGTGACCAATTAAGGTAGAAAAGATTTTCAAAATGTTGTTGCCTAATCAAAAATGTGAATGCTCATACCCTACGAACCTCGAGTCTTAGCAAAGTACGTCTAAATCCATGGGTGGAAGTTTTGTTGTCATACTTTAGTTAGTGTAAATAACAACTGTTCCTTCTACTCATGACTGAGTCCTTGAATATAAACAAAGTGCAAAGATAATGATCAATTTCAAATGTAAGGATAGATTTTCTCGCAATCAAAGGTGGGGTTGTTCTGGGAACATAAGCTTTGCAATGTGTGTAAAGGGTCGAAATTCCAGTATACTTACCTCCAAGAACTAATAGATTAATTTCTTGAAATTTGTTTAGGTCTGGTCTGAATCAGCATGAGAAACAAAAAGAAACCTTAAGTTATATCGAGGCATGGTATAATCAAGGGGAGACCCATATTAATGTCAATGCAATTTATTTAGTTTTGTGTTTTGTTTTATAAACAACCATATGTGATCTACATCGGCCATTAACATCTACTGACATGCATCACGCCGATGCAATCTCTAGTCGGATTTAGTTTCAGTTTAAGAAAACCATCTCAAGTAGACAGTTTCTATGGGGCGTAACCATAGGATGAATATGTGAAAAGATTTCTCAGGTGGCCATAGTTACTACAGATAGTAGTTATTGGCTGGGATGGATATTAGAAAATATTGTAGGCATTGGATGGATGAAAATAACCCTTGATCTTCCCGTACTGAACATAACAAATCGACAAATTGATTTCCAGAACGTGTAACTTGTTTGAGAAAAACCCCAGGATGCAAAACCCCGTACTGAACTTGTTTAGCCTCCTCTCTTGGCATCGGGAGCCCAAAATGATCATACACCTTTTGGATTTCATTAATTTATTAATTATTTGATCAAGAACACATATTTAACGTAAACCATTATTGTTCCCTGATCCATCAAGCTAGATTAAAATTTCATAAGTGAATCTTTATATACAAATAGTTTATAAAAAAAATTATAAATAAGGTTTACCCTTAATCCTTTCTCCATCTGCAATTGCCATGCGAGATCTTCAGTTTCTTTTTCAAGCTTATTCTTTGCTAAGCATATTCCGAGTTCATGGACTTATAAATAAAGTACACACCAATAAAGAGAACTCACCAACAAAATTAATCACCTTAGCATGGATTCAAAGAAATTTCCTTTGAATATTAATTCTTGCTTAAGTAATTAAGACTTATTGCTCAAAACTAAGCTAAAACTGTACTACAACATAATCCAGACCCTCGTGAATGCAAGTTTGTACACGATTTGTGTCCCGGACTACATAACCAATATGCCACGACTCATTACATAACAGAAATATGGGTTGCCCCATTTTGTTGTGTAATTCCTTCAGTCTCACCTTCCTGGGCATTAGTTTCAAGGATGCAGGTCTAAGATTCAGTACCTAATACTACAAACCCACAAAATCCAAAAATGGGTGGAAGTCATAAACATGCTAAAATCTGTTTCTTCGGTATTTATAGACCAAATTAAGAGAAATTCATTGACGCACCTTAAGCTACTTCAAAAAAATTCTGGATCTAATGTACCTTGTTCCCATTAAAGGATTTTACCAGAGTGGATGAAATTCATTAAGAAAATCAGATATTTCAAGCATAGCTTGCCAGAGTATGTAGGCTTTAGAGGAGATTGCTGCATCATCTAGTATTGGTTATGCAAACAGTTTCACCAAGTATGAAGAGTTAAAAACGCAATCTTTAACAAAGATACTGAAACATACATGGGTATAGAGATTTAGAGAAAGAAACAAAAATTATAACCGCAATAAAACCTTTATTATACAATAACCTAGAATGTACACCATCTTGCATACTCATAAGTGCCTGGATTCCTCCACAACAACTATGACCAACGCCGAATAAATTTTCAACCCTCAAAAAAGACTCTTACATAAACTCATCCTCTATCTACAATAAAAGCGACATTACGACCCATGTTCAATACTCATCAATAGAATGTACTAATAGAATGTACTCGCGAACTTACTTTCAGAGAGTTGATCGCAAACTCATAGCAGCATCAGTTTCGGTGTGTTCACTCTAGACAAAAGAGCAAGACAAACTTGAGTTCAAGAAAAAGAGTCATGTTTTTGGAAAATAGGATGGCATGTGACAAATGCTACCTTTGGATTTAGCTCCCGGATCATTGCCAGTAACCGCTGTCAATATTTTTTCCTACACATTAAAATCGTAAGGATCTTGGTAGAGAAACATCTAATAGATAAGGTGGATAAAACTTGTTAGGGTTGACTGAGAACTAAAACTCCACTCCCTTGTAGTTAATTCTCAAATCATCATGTTAGTTGTTAAGGTTGCATGCACTAAGAAATAACAGACTTTCATATTCCACTGTAAATGGTCTCCTTTTGCAGACCTGGTGCAATGGGAATTCATTTTCCACTGCAACCGAATGACAGTTTCACTAAAGCTTTTCTAAAAGTAAGTACTAAGAAGACAATGACCCTCTTTGGTCCATTTTTAACAGAAGACTGGAGCTCCGTGTTTGCTCGAGCTACACCCAGTGATTTTAGACATCGTTCATCTAAGTTAGGTGATTTGGTATTTCTCTCCGAAACCTACTTAATAAGACTTTTTTTGGTTGGAAATCATAATAACCACGTTGAAAGCGTAAAATCATCATTAATTACTAAGATCAACTTTTTCAATTCAAACAATGAAAGTTGAGTGATAACTTAATCTAATGGAAATGCTATTGGAAAATAAATAAATTTTAACTCGATGTTGCAGTTCACAGTAAAACCGTAGCTATCAACCCCCCAAAAAAATATCAAACGGAAATTAAGAAAGTTGTACCTTAACCTCTAATATCTGCTTCCATCTCCTCAATTTTACATGTAGATAATGAAATTGATGGTTCCATGCAGCAACACAGAATTCGAACCCGTAAACTTGGTTTTTTAAGATCCAGAGAATCAATTACTTGGCAACTAACCCTCCTAAAAATATTATTGAGATTAATAACAGACTCAAACATCACCTAGAAACAAATTTAGTCTTTACTATGCAATTGAACTGCATTAAGAATAAGTGCATGGTCTAAATGAAGAAAAGTAGTTGATGAAAGGAAAACATTATAATATAAGCTCTTCTTTTCGCTACAAAAAACAAAAAAGGACGCACACTGATGATTTTACCTGCTCTTGTTGTGCACACTGTTAACCCACCTTTTTATTTTTCTACTGTACACAAAGTTAAGTAGCAGATTAATGTCTTATATGGACGTTGAGAACTAAAAAAGAAAGTGACGATCAGACTAATATAAGGGTGGCCTACCTTTTCTTTTTCAAGATTGGGCATTTTCTTGCTGGACGTTAATAGATATGAAATCCAATATTCTGATCGATGAAGACTGTAACCTGTAAATCATATTCAACAACATTACAAGCGTAAAAACAACGTAAACGATCATGTATGTCGTCCTTATTGACAGCTGCTAAAATATGTTTAATCCATTCTACGGTGTAGTAGACAATCATTCATCTTGCACACGTCTATGCCTTACATAATAGAGAATAGACCATTATGTGCGTACGATTTAAAAATATTGGCCTTTCAGATTTATCAAGTATCAAGCTGGCCGAAGTTGTATATATAGTACCTCGGTACTTCTAAATGACATAACTGACGTTTATATTTGTGTTTTTGTCTGAACCAACTCTCGCTCAAGGTCATAAAACCAAATCTTACCTGAAAAGGATGTACTTACGAAATTATTTTACTATGCAAAAATCAAGCAGTTCACCATTACGAAAACAAAGAAGACACACACCGTAAGTAAGTACCAATTACAATTCATACACATCAGAATCTCTAAACTCGCAAAGTAGCGATTTAGGAACCACTGTGGGAATATAATTCCCTGATTCATAAATCATAAAGAAACATGTTAATTCTACATTTGAGTTCAACATTCATATATCAAAAAAAAATCAAACCCAACATTGAACAACATATCAAAAAATAAAATCAAACCCGAGTAAGAAAGAAGAAGAAATAAGAAAAGAGAGTTCAGGAAATAGTACCTGACCGGAAAAACACCCATTGTTTGCCATTTCCATTTCCAAAGAAACTTGGAATTGTATATACGATTGCAACGTGACCTAGAACTGTTATGCAAAGTAGAACATCCAATAATCTCGAATATTTAAATGAAGACTCAAAAGAACTTGACCATTAAGAAAATCCTAGAATTTAAGAGACTTATAAAAAGAAAATTTCCGAAAATATACGATATTTCATTATTTTACTATCAAAATTAAGGTAGATTTATAGAATTGCCAATCTTAGATTACACGAAAATCAACGAAAGTTTGATATTACATTCTTTAAGAAATTTATATTCCGATAAAATCTCGGTAGAAAGTTCTTTTTAGGATTTTTTATTAAAAAGGGAAAGGGAATTATTCAACAATTACCCTAAAGATCTTCGAAAATTTCTTTTCCATTAATTGCTCATGAAAAAATTCCGTAAAAATCTTTTTTTTTCTTTGGTATGTAAATATCGTAAAAAAACTTATACATGTTGATTTTCCTTCTACATGGAAATTTTCGTTTTTTTTCCCGAAAAAAAAACGTTTAGGCCCTTCCTGAAAGATAATTATAGATTTTACAGCTAATCCGAAGGTCCAGATTTCATATTTTATCAAAAATTAACGGCCACAAAATGTAAGGGGGCTAACTTTGATTTCGGCCAATCAGGAGCGAGGGTTTCGTTGACCGTCCAATGGGAAGGGAGGTTTTTGCAACTCTCGACGTGGTGTGAGAGATGTGGTTGGGTGTTTAGGTTATTGATTGATATTCGAGTTCATTCTACGAAATGAACAGCTAGAAGTAGAATGAACTACCATGTTCTAAAATAGTGTTCATTCTTGTATACAAACTACTATGATACGGACAAAAATCAAAATTTTAAAACATAGTATAATGGGTACTCGTTGTGTAGATCTCGACGAGTTTCGAATTTATAAAATTTATTAATTTTCGACTTATATTTTGAGAGATATTTCATTAATTTTTTTTATTTATTAATGTTAAGAAGAGACGGAAAAAAAGAAAAGAAAAAAAAACACCAAGGAAGTGAGAAAATAAGAGATAGAAAGAGTTTTTTAAATATTTTAATATTTTTGAATAAATAATGACCAAATAAAACTCTTTTTTTGTTGGTGGACCAAATTAACTTAGGATCATATAAAATATGACCAAACCATTATTTTCCCATATATATTTTGGTGAGTCCAGAAACTCTAAAAACATAGATTGATTCGGCTTTTAATCACAACAGAGAATATTCACCTTAAATCATATTATTAATAATACTAGTTTTTCACCCGTGCGATGCACGGGTCTGTTTCTTGCTTATAGAATATTGGAGGGCCATTATAAAAATATTATAAAATTGGGTAACAAATCATTAAGTATGATGGTTTTCTTACAATAAAAAAAATCAATAAGCTAATATTTATCTTGGTGTACAAAAAAATAAAATTGATCATAAAAGGCTAAATAAATATAAGTCTCAAGGGATACAATGAAATGAAAATGAATTTCATCTGGTAAGGAACTACCGTTGTCTTGGATGAAAAGTGCACATTCGTTTCTTCTGTCTTTGTATAGAGTATCATAACTATAAGAGCATCTCCAATAGAAGGTGTAAAAAATCCTATGTGGCTTTTGTATTTAGTCATTTAATTTATGGGGTCCACACATAAAGTAAATATATTACCTCATATCTAAAAAACCAACAGTAGAGAACTTTTCTGAAAAAATAGTGAAAAATATGATATGGAGGTGAGGTGGAGCCGGAGGTGTGGATAATACTTTCGTGAACACCTTTATATTTAGTAACTGGTCCCTCCTAGTTTGTAGGACCTTACTATTGGAGATGGATTAATGTTAGACAGGGGTCTAAAATCTCATATGTTACTAAGAAAACAAAAATTTACCCTATGTGGGAGATGCTCTAAATAATGAAGGGGCAGGGACGGAGCTAAGTGCATCTTAGGGGTGGCCCTCGCCCCCTATTTTTTGTTAATTCATTAAACATCCCTTGATGTTCTAGTTATTTGGAAGAAAAATTCCTTAATAAGCCCCCCTAAAATATATGTTTTGTAAATTAGCCTCCTTTGTGGAAAATATCTGGCTCCGTCCCTGTGAAGGGGTTTCAGTTGGATGTTCTATCACAATCTTTTGTTCCCTTATTTATCATTGCAATCACTAACTGAAGCCCCCACATTAAGTAGCTATGATCAAATGCGATAATCAATCGCCAATCGATTGTTGGTTGGTATAAGTGGCACCATTCTATGTAGTATTCAATCGGAAAAGCTGACAAAATGTTATCCTACATAGATACATCAAGGCATTCAATGTGTTTTTATTGGTTGGGATTTCTTTTGCTGGTTGGTTTTTTAAGTGCAATACATCACCTCTTAGTCTCACGTACTTGTATATATGAATCATATGATAATGAGTTCATATATCATCCAGCGAAGGATGGCTTATTCTCGGTTGGGGAAATGGAATGCATAGACTGCTCTCCAGTGATGTCTCTCTAACAGATTTTCATCCCGACGTAGTCTAAACTGCACTACTCTATCATCACCAGTCTATACTGTGCTACTCTATCATCACCTCCTCGTAGTAACAAAAATCACACATATTGCCACCACTTTAATTTAACATCCCCAATGAGTCTAACTTGCTGTAAATGGAACTCAAAATTAAATATTAAATAATAATAGACTGGTTTAATTGATAATTTCGGTATTTATTGGGCATTTGCATACCTCTGGTCCATCTATTTTCCATGAAAGGTCTTCCATGTACAATTAGTATACGCTGCTTTCTATTCTATAAATGTTTCATGCAATTTCATTACGAATATGCCCTCTTTAGATTTTTCTCTTTGTAGCTAAAATGAAAGATACTAAATCTTGCACTCCACTGAAACAAAGAATGGAAATAAAGTTAAGATAGATTTCAATACCAACCATATTACATTCCTTCAGATGGAATTCAATCTAAAACATCTCTTTGGTTTTTTTCTGGCAAATAAATCAACTGATATACAAATATCACACGTTATAACTTAGTGAAAGTACAATACAAAGTTGTTGCCTGCTTACAATGAAAACCAAAGAGGAAACTTGAAATTTACATGAGCCAGTTTACCAAACAAAAATCTATGCTTAGATAATTATTGGCCATAATGTCGACATCATCAAGATTTACCAAACAAAGACTACATACATTTGCACTACTGAATGAAAATATGTTTCCCAAACGCACTTCATTTCCAAAACAGCACACAAAAAGTAATTAAGTGAAGGGAGTTATTGTTTGAGTATTTGGGTAAAGGATCAATTTCTTTGCACTCGAGAAAACCATGAAGAGATCAAAATCTCAGCCTTAAGTATCTGTAGTTCGACATATAAATATATATATATATATATATATATATTTTTTTTTTTTTTTTGAAAGAGGCAAAATCAAGGATAAACTTTTCAAGTGTTAATTGTAAACCCTTAGTTTAGCATCTATAGCGCCAATCAAAACAAAACTGTAAACGAAGCTCTTCAAATTTGTAGGCATCCTAATGGTCCCTTACTGATGAACCAAAGGGTGACCAATTTTAAGAACGCGAACTCCTATATGGTTACTAAATGCATGCATACTCCCAGATAGTTCCCAGCTAATACCAACCTATAACTGTAGCTATAACTGTAGAAAGACTTTACCCCGTGTATCCTATCGTTACTTCCCTCGATACCGGCCCACTCTTTAACACCGTCACGTCACACACATTTCAATGACATTCTGCAATACGTTTAAAGAAACTAAGTCAGACTATCATATATACGAATCCAAGAACTGTTTATATAGGTTTTATTTATTTTTGGTTTAAGTTACAATTCAGTACCATTCCCTTCTTAAGTTACGGTATAGCGACAGCACATATGGGTAATAATAATTTATAACTGGTAAAACCGTAAAACTAAATTAAATTTACATTCCGGAGCAGTCAATTCAATCAACTTAATATGTACATTTTTCCTCTTGTGATAACTGAAAGCAAGGGTGGAAGTTCTGTCGATACGGTATAGAGAACTATAGCCAGGAGAGGGAGCGGGGTTGTGAGCGAAATCGAAAAGGGAATCAAGATTGTCTCAAAAATCAAATTCGATGAGCATGTCGGGAGCGTAATATTTTTTTTTATAGATATTTTGGATATGTTATTTAATACTACTATTTTCTAAAATTTTAATCCAGAACTAAGTTAAAAGCATAATCTGTGATCAATTTAATTAGAATTACAACACTAAGGGTGCTGCTCTTGGGGGTTTAAAAGGTGCAGACAAACACACTTAACTATACACTCATATAACTACATAAATTGCGTCTTGGATTTCCTGAGTGTTATGGTAAAGAAATTTACAGAAGTTGCTGCCTGGATTTCCTGATGCGGAAACATACATTTATGACAGCTTGAGAAAAATGGTTTCCTCCACCCTCAGATTCTCGTATTATTTTCTTTGCCATAAAATGATCTTCAGGGATGTCATCATTGAAATGTATATTGTAATAGGTAAGGACCTCAAACATGCCAGAAATGGAAATATGGGACGGGCGTTCTTTGAATGTGTAGGTAGGAATATAGGAAAATGATTATTTTTTTAAAGAAAGGCACAACAAAGATGGAAAGTTTTCTTAATACCTCTCCTTTTCTCTTTCTTCCTTTTCTCATGGTTGAACAGACTCTTGCACCATTACTTGCAAGTTGTAACCGAGCAACAAAATTCATTGGAGCAACAAAAATGCCAACAACTACGATCTCGTATAACAACCTCGGCAATGTTCCTGCAAAACAACTTCGAACTTCAATGGCACTCTCGTTATATGGTCTGCCACTAAGATGTTTCGTACAACATTTTTTCCCTGTATATGTACCAATACTTGGTTATATCCTATGAACCTTCATAGATTATGAATCAGTCATTCAGAAAAGAGAAAAAGAGAAAATTCAGAAGACAATATGATAATGGAAGGTTGCTGACATGAGAAATCAAGCAGTAGGATGTGGAGGGAGACTTATACTTTTGTCAAATTCTTTGTTTGATCTTTATTTGATATACCCATAGATACACCCATAAACTATAAACTATGAGTTAGATTTTCTCTGTGCAATCTTATGAACTATGAGAAGCAATCTCATGGCAACAAAAAATTGTGCATTTACATTTTACTAAATATTTAACTATATAGTGCAACATCAGAACCGACATGATGAGTAGGCGTGAATTAGACACAGTTTAGTAGCTATTAAATATAATATTTGGGTTTCGTGGATGCGAAATCAAGTAGAGTCGAAGACACTGGAACAAAACGAATTAAAGCTCGCTAAGTCACCCAGCTAGAGTCTCCATAGAAAAAACATTATATGTACTGTACCACACAGTGATGCCAATCTCCACCTGAGGTTCAAATTGATGTGGAGACACGACAGAATTAAGTTCTGTTTTGCTCATTATTCCATTGCTTAATGTTAGAAATTGAGATGGTCAATATTTGTATGCCAGGGTTTGGCTGTGCCCTGCCACACCAATAGAATTGCACTACATCTTCCCTTTCATTAACATTAACAGATAACAATCGACCAAAAAAAAAATTAACAGATAACAATCAATATAACACTAATCGGCAATCCATTACGGTTAAGTTTAACAAATAGGAAAGAAAATATCACTGTTTTTTCTTCTTCTTTTTTTTGTGGATATAATTACGGGTATAAATGTGTATTTGTTTTAGCCGGGACCAACTTTTTTTTATTATTATTTTTTTCTTTTGCCGGTTTTAGGGTGTGTTCGATTCATTTTTGTTGCTTTTCTATTTTCTATTTTCATTGTTAGTTGTTCTATCCTTTTTTTTTTGAAGCAGTTGTTCTATCTGTTACTTGAATGGATGCATCAAAAAATAAAATTAAACTTCAAGTTTATAATTAAAAGATTAGGAAATCTTCAAAGAATTAAAAAGATATACAATGCAAACAATGTTGAATCAAAAGCTTAAGTATCAGGATCAAATTTTATGGATTATACCTCCTGATCGTGCTCCATGATCAAATTGCAAAAGAGCAACGGAATAAATTATGTTATTTCCAATAACATAATAACGATTAATATAAAAATAAATACTAAGGTTTTTATTTGTAGGGTATTAATATAAAAATAAATACCCTACAAATTAATTTTCTTTCTTAATTCATCGGAGTCATATATGGAAAAAATATAGGAGTAATTAGTTTGTTTCGGTGATAGGAGGAAACATGTGGCATAATTTTATTCGTGTGGCACATAATTTTAACGTAAGGTTTTTACAGTGATACTTGGCATAAATCTTGTTCACCTATTTGTCGTTAACTTAATATATGTTCTTGCAATTTCTGCTTATAGGAAGCCTACCTTAATTGCTAGTATAGTTAGTTGGAAATACTTACCTTGGCCATCACTTGATTTGTATCATTTGTATCGTTCGTCGATCATATTTCTAATGTTGTATCATATTATGCTTGTGTCTTGAGCCTGAAACATAGAGGCAATCAATAACCAAGAACCCAATTCGGCCAAGCTTCTGGTTAAAAATCGCAGTGTAATTAAGTTGTACCCGAAGATACCAAGATTTGGCAAGAGAAAAACGTAGGATAAAAAAACCCTGTAGAGCTCGTGAGCTATAATCAGAAATTCCGTAAGTAAATAAATCTTTAACCCGATTTTCTGGAGCTCATGAGGTACTATATATCAGCATCTACAAAATCAAATCAAAATCAAAAAAATTACAAAGAATATCAAAAGATAGATTTGAGGATTCTATACCTTGCGTGAGTTTATTATTATGGCCACAAAGTTCCACAACAATCGTTTCAATACACATGACCCCCACTGCCGCATCCATGACACCGATCGCACCTTCGAGGTTTATGAAAACAAAAACGAATAGATTAGACAGCAAAACGAAGAAACAAAAAAAAAAAAAAACTACAGAACCCTAGCTAAAGAAAAAGCAGCATGCAAACGATGAGATTTGGTGTTGGCCTAAGCTCCTTATATAGAGTGTGATCAAGGCCGGAAATTCCACCAAACAAACAAAAAAAAAACGATATTTTGGAAATAATATAAATTAATATATCAAAATTTCCATAATTTTCTATATTTTTTTTATTTCGAATATATTCTTTCAAATAACTTTTTATAGTTTTGGATTTCGAATATAATCTATTGATGGCCAACATTAAATGCGAAAATATTGGATTTCGAAAAAAAATATATTTTTTATTTTATATCCACATTTATTTTGGTATCATATTCCAATTTTTTTGTCACTGATAATGATCCTTTTTCTTTTCCTCTCTGCAAATTTATCGTTTGATGATTTTTACTTTAACTGATTTTATATTATTTTTATTTGTACATGACCAATTTATAAACCCTCGAAAGAAGATTACTCGATTCATGTGTAACATCCACAAAACAGGTATTTTAATCATCGATCTAAATTTTATCAACGATCCATTTATTTAATGCCATCAATGATCTCGTTCCATTATTTAATACCAACTGAAAGTGTAACTGCAAGTATTTTCTTATATCGCGAGTTTGGTTTGTAATTAGGCGGATTTTATTGTAGAAACTGTAAATGGACATTGAATTTTTTTTTAATTCTTATGATTGATCTAATTTTATGATGAAATCATGATGAATATTGCATATTTAATTATTCCCGATATAACTCTTTTTTTTTTTGGTAATGTTGTATATATTTGTTTTGTTATGTTTTCAAAATTAAATAAAATTTAGTAATTCAGGTAATTATTTTCTAGAATGTGATTGGTCAAATAATATTTTGTGGGTCCAAAAGATTCTCTTGAAATTTTATTGGATGAAATTTAAAATGGTGGGGTCAGAATCAACTAGAAGCTTCGATTAACCACGTCGCTCGAAAAAACTCTATTTTTATATAGAGAATGGGTGAAACAAAGAGTCATTAGGCATACAGGTGAATAGAGATCAAGTGCATCACTAGACATAAGACCAAGGTATGACTGGATTTTGAAAAAATAATCATCAATTGATTAGCAGAAAAAATTAGTAGTTAATAATTGAACCGGAGTTGGTAATTTAGAAAGACCACACAGTTACCAATCAACTCAAATACATCCCGTATGCTGCAATAAAATTTCAGACAAAAATCATGTTAGAGGGGTTTTTCATTCCCTAGATGTGGGGTTTAGATTCTACGGAGGTAAATTGGGAAGTGGCAAATATGACACTGATGCTTTTCTTTTTCAGCTCTATACATAAGCAAAATCTATCATCCTTAGTTATACACGTAGCTGGTATGCTGCAGCTAAAATAGTAACCACAGAGCTAGACACTTAAATTAGGGGTGAGCATTTATAACTTAACCACGGGACTTGAACCGGCTCACCCAATTTTTTTCGGTTTGGTGTCCTGTCCCTAAAGTAATGGATTGGGTGCGAGTGTATTCCTTGATATTGATTGGATAGGTAGATCTGAGCTTAAAAATCCGCATGGCATCTACACCCGATGAGTGTAGGATATCTTTGGAATTTTTGGAATATACGGGGATTTGTTGTTTTTTTCCAGTCAATAGAGAGTTAATGAACGCGTCTGTGGTGTGCCGATTTTACAATCCCATTAGTGCGCGTCTATTGTATGTTGGATTAAATTTAGGGATATTTTGACTTTGGGTCACAACAAAGTGATCAGAGTTGCGTTTGGGTCACCCCAAAATTTTAATTAGAGTTTGGGTCACGAGACCGTCTTGACCGTTAAAAGAATCTGTTAAATGTGTAAATTACCAACTAAAATTCGGATACGAAAATATTTACTAACTTTGCCATTTAAACTTTCAATTCAAAGAGAAGAGTGCTTTCTGTTGGAATTGAAGCTGTTGATGAATCGAGTACAACAGAGGAAGAAGACAAGAAGATGTATATAAATCGAGAAGAAGTTAATAGGGAAATTATTACTATCAATCGAGAAAATGAGGATAAAGATGCGGGGTTTGTTTCTGCCAAGAACAGTTAGATGTGATTTTGGCTGATGAATGGAGAAGATTCAAGAGTGCTTTCTGGTCCTAAATTGATAAATAAAAATGGGTTGGTTGTGGATTTGAGTTTTGTTTGGTTTTGAATTGTTTGTTCACGGCCATCAAGTGGCATCTTTGTCAAGCGAAATGGTCATAGGCAGGTGGCTAGTAGTTGTTCTTGACACTAAAAGTGGATGTGCAGATTGGATGTGTGTGAATGAATGAGTTAGATTAAATGTGTGTGCTTCTTTTAAAAGTAAAATTTTCAGGGAAGGAGAAACGGTGGGCTTGAATCACCAGTAAGCTCAAATTCGCATCACCAATAACACACGCACAAGCTGTTTGCTAAAATGCCTGAATGAGCTACTACAAAATTTTCAGGTACATCTTCTTCTTTCTGTTTGATTTGGACTATGTTTCCGATGTGTCTCCGGATGGTAGGAAACAGTACGTGGATATGATTTCATGGGGACTTAATTAATTTGCACATTTACTTTTTTGAAGATCAAATAGTGGATTTGGAGGAGGTTGATAATTTCTATTAATTTCCTTGGATTCATATTGGTTCTATATTATCAGTGTATAGATGTATCACATGGAATATAAAAAATGTTCGGAAAGAGTTATCTCAAGCATCTAGTAAAAATTTGGAAGCCTTGATTCTAACCATCTCTGCTGCTGATATCGATTTTGTTTTTTTATAACATCCTTTCCCAGCTAAAGTCTTGCTCAAATCTTCACTGATTATCTTGTAATTGCTTTCATTTGCATCTGTAAGTATACTGGGTATTGGTACTGGTGGTCCTCAGGTGATTGTGCAGGTGGTGGTGGTGGTGGTGTCGCTTAAGAGGAAGTAGGTAGAGGTGGTGCTGGTTGTGCTAGAGGTGGTGATGGTTGTGTTAACGGGCAACTAACGGAGTTGGATAAATTAAAATTAAATTTGAAAAGTAAATATTTAACTAACGGTCAAGACGGTCTCGTGACCCAAACTCTAATTAAAATTTTGGGGTGACCCAAACGCAACTCTGGTTACTTTGTTGTGACCCAAAGTCAAAATATCCCTTAAATTTAAACTTGAATCCATCATGCATTAGATTAGATGCAGATGAGGCTAAAGCCGACCAGTACAGGCCATTCTCACTCCTACTTGGGTCAATTGCAGAAGTTATTGCAACCAATTGAAATTACTCGAAAGGAAAAGGCAATACTGAAACTGTGTATCATGCTTTGAATTTTAACATTACCAATTTTATCAATAAAAACAGTATACCAATATTATATCCAAACAAATGCGATAACGGAAATTAGAAACAATGTTGCTATCAATATATATCTTGCTAGTTTAGAAGTAACGAAGCAAGGAGATTAGCAAAACCTGCGTTGTAAATCTAACTATTTCACCAGATTTGGGCTTATACTTGGTGCTCAAGAAAGAAAGAAAAAAATTGAAAAAAAAAATTACTCCTTGTTTTCTTTCCACGGTGGAATCCACCCCTTTAAATAGACCCCAAGGGAGGAGCGAGCCAGCTACGACCACGGGGAGAGTTAGGCCCTTATAATTCTAAAATTCTAACTTTTTGTTTTTTTTGACATACATCAAGTAAAAGTATTAAGTCTTTGAAAATCGATCTAATTTTTACCATGCAAACAAATGTAAGGAAATTAAATTCTAAACCAATCCATCAGGTAGTAGATTATCACCATTGCAAACAGAAGTAATGATCTCTAAAACAACCCTTCAAGCAGTAAATTTTCACCAATATCTAGATACATTTCCATGTCTGACTGCGAGAGCACTCCAGACACATTCTCTCGCAAGTAATCCTTTGCTGCAATCAGCTGCGTTTCTGCCTTCTTCAACTCATCCCCAGCAGCCTTCACCCTTGATTGTGCGACACGTAAAGGCTGACCATGTTCCAACAATTCAGTCTTTTCTTTCTGCATTCCACCAAGACCTTTTTTCACAATATCTAGTCTTTCTCGAAGCCATCCAATGTTAAATTCAAACTTCTCGGCCATCTTAACCATCTCCTCCCACCCCTCGATCATTCCAGAAGACAATTCTATGTAACGGCACTGATGCATATGTATTATAGAAGTCATCAAGTCTTTAACCGCCATTACTAAGAGAGCATATGCGGAAATTGGCATAACTTCGTTTGTTGGGATATGACCATATTTCAACCATATCTGCTTGTACAGGGGCACTTGCGTTTTCAAAATACTGAAGCCTCCAACATCTTCAAATTCTTTGTCATCCCCAAAACCAACATTACAGTTATGCCGCACTTCAACAAAGGGTTGTCCAGCACTTGGATACTCTCTAAATAGTGTACTACTTTCACCATGTTTTGGTTTTGATTTCTTTTCATCTGACTCTGGTACCTTGTCTGGATCGCATTCTTTCGAATCATCACCAATGGAGTCCTCCTTTATCCTACAACAAACCTCAACTGTAATGATACAACTATTACTCTTTATAAATCCTTTAGCAGGGTCGTGGAGTTCACTTAGACGCATGAATGATGGCCACCCATAGCCAGAAGTACTCTTTTCAGGGAATTCATATGTTACTTCTGCAGAATCCAAAAAATAAAATTAGATTATTTATCTTTTATAATTGCATATAAAAAATCTGAAGAACTATAGTGTCAAATTAAGAATGAAGCTGAATCTTTAGATCCATACCTTTTCTAACTCGGCTAGTTATTCTCTTGTCTTGACTATTAATTGCAAAGCTGAACTGTACAGAAACGGATTTGGTCAAGTAGACAGGGCAAAGATAGAGTGATAAGTGATCGTACACTTCTGCATTTCCCTTTGGATAAATCATTACGTTCCTGTAAGTGAAAAGGTTGGAGGATTAATCAAAAACGGAAGATACAAAAAAGTAACTTAAGCAACCCAATTATGCGGATTAGCAGTATATACATTAGACATGACATACCATTTAAAACTATCAACAGAGAAATCCTCAGAGGAAGAGTTTACTTCATAGTTCAAATCTAAAAAGTTTTCAATCTTCCAAATAATTTTAGAAGATGATGAAACCACTACGACTTCAGTTGACATATTTTACTGAAGAAGCAACAGGATAAAAATAGAGCACAATAAAATAAGAAGGGAAGTGCAATGAGGGTACTTATAAACATTCTCTACTAAGGAAACTAAAGAGACTTGAGACTTTTTTTTTCTTGATGGTTAGTTTTGTGTGGAAACAAAAAAGAGAGTTGGGACTTGTGGAACTACATTAATGAACACGTTATACGAAAAATATGTGGGTTTGACTAGTGAAAAGTGCTTCACGTACCAAGAAATATGTTCGCTTCGTTTTTTCAATATTAGTATGGGTTTTGTTAACTTGTGCACACATGCACAAGATAATACCCAATCATTGCATTTAAAAAGTGCAAAACCAATTAAAAAAATATGAGAGATATTGTGACTTGCATTGAAGAATGCAAAATTAACATAGATTTACACCATTTCTCTTATTAAGAGTGAAGTTTTGCATTCTTCAATGCAAGTCACACCATCTCTCTTATTTTTTTAATTGGTTTTGCACTTTCCAAATGCAATGATTGGGTGTTATCTTGTGCATGGTTGCACAAGTTAACAAAATCCTATTAGTATTCTATGCCTTTTGAATCTATAATCCCTGTTGGATTACACCAAAAAAGGTTACCCAGCATTATGAATCCATGAGTTATGCGCGCGGGTAAGTAGATGCAGAACTTGACTATTAGTGACCATGTAATGCTGGGGTAACAGAACTTGATTGCTTAACTTGATGTACCTAAAATTAAGAAAAGCTGAAGCTAAATCCTTCTCTACAAGTTGTACCTTGACTAGATGCAGAAGTTGATTGCGAGCTAACTATTAGTGACCATGTAAGCTGGCGATACAGCGGGTAAGTTATCCTCTGAATTCTAATATAATATAAACACTTCCAAGTTTCTTGAAACACGAAAATGCTATGTGACCCGGTGTGTAACAGCGGAATACCAGCAGAATTTTGCGTGGCAAAGGATGTGGAGGAAAGGAGTCCAAATATGTTCACACTCCTCTAACGAATGTATATTTTACATTAACTTCTGATTGGATGATTATTTAATTGATGGCCCCATTACCCTCCATATTTAGAATCACGGTCCTCGTTACATAACTCCCCAAATTAAATCAAGGGTAAAGATTTAAATGTGAAATATACATTCGTTAAGAAATATGCACAAATTCACACTTGGAGGAAAGAGGTTACTTTCTTTTTATCCACCTCACCATTAGCCTACTTCTAAGTTCGATATACCTTCGTTGTTTTTGTTTTATCTCTTAACAGTCAACATTAACATGTTAGTACCGTTACGTGATCATCATTATTACCGTGATTATCATCATTCGTGTTATGCAACATCCACGAATATCTAAGGCTCATCAGCAAACAAATAGAATTTTTTTTTTTCAATCGTGATGATTCTTCACTCAAAACATACAGTATCTGAATAGACATTTCCGTTTTCCGATTTAAGGCAAACTATCCAAACCCTTAATGGTTTAAGAAAATTGATTGCTCGATTGAAAAACAGATTTTTTAATCAATGGAAAAAGAAGTAAAATCATTGATAGATAAAACTAGAAAATTTGTTAATTATGTCAAATTTTCACTATACCTCTACATATCAGATCTTAAATTGATTGATAAAATGGCCAAGTGGTACTTGAAGGTTGAGTAAAACTCAAAATCTTGATCTACAGCAAATAAAAACCAGATTTAGGGAGTTAGTGAGGAATTTTTTCGGAAATAGAAGATACAATTCTGCCCTTTTTCTTTAGTTTTCTCGTCTATGTGACGTGTTAAGAGGATTAATCTCCCATTTAAGACACATCACTAGATACGTTTCACCTACTAATTTTTAAGGGCGGAACAAAAAGTCATTAGGTGTACGTACACAAGAATAGAGATGGACATTCTTCACTATCACATCCTCAGAAATCTTCATATTTCTGGGAGTGCTCAAGAACTCTGGTACGAGTCCAACAGTACTCTGAGTAGAAAGCAGAAACTCATAGAGAGACCCCAATGTTAAATTTACACACAGACAACTACTTTTCCGTCTTCAAAATCTAAAATCCCGGTTAAATGGATAGGAAACAGGGTAATGTTACATGACGATGATTAATACTTACAGCAGAAAATTCTAGGGATTGATCACTAAAACAGATCCTGGCATGGTCCTGTGCACAGTTCCTGTGAATATGCATGCATGTGAAATGTGGCTGTTCTGGAGATTTCTTGGAGCTTTTTATCCGGATATTCGAGAAAAATAGTCTCCTGTAACGTGATAATACTAATACTTGCCGTGCATGGTAGATATTCTAATTGCTTTGAGATTTGTACAGAGATAAGAAATCCCACAATTAGACCGAAATCTCTTTCATTTCTTGGGGCTTTTCTGGTCGTGCTCGGGCCAGGTTGTTGAGGAAACGATGGAGTACCTCCAATCTGATGACATCTTGCACGGAAGAGTTTCCAAATCTTCAGTTTGCAGTTCTAAACATATAAGCATATCAACAACTGGAATAATCATGGCAATAACAGATAGACATTATCAAATAAAAATCAAATCTCCAAAAAAATTGGGGTAATTGAAGCTGCAGAAAATTGAGCAAGTAGTTGCGGATTTAAAAAAAAAAAATGTTAGGCTTTGTGTCTATCTAGCATCCAATTGCACATTGAAGTACTTCTAGCATCAATGTGAAGTCTTAGGTTCAGATGTACAAATTTTAACTCAACCAAAAGCACAAAATTATGAAGACACGTAGAAATGTAAACGAGCAGACCTTTATGCATTTCGACTTTTTTCAACATATTCTTAGCACTGTTACAAGTACTACGGTTACTTAGTAATAGTTCAGGTGGATGGTGCTGTTACCCCTAGTAATAGGGGATTCGGTCCTATTAATCAGGTGGATGGTGCTGTTACCCTTAGTAATAATTCCATCTAACTATCTAAAGCACTTCAAGTATGGTTAACAGCTTACCTGATTTCTTTGGGTTCTGAGTGTTGTAATGTCCAGGAAGGTAAGAGCAAGCAGGAAGGATTTCACATAATCAGAATTGACCATCGGCAGCAAAAATGGTATCGTCGTGATGATTCACACTAAGAGCAGAAGCAGCAAATGAGCTGCGAACAAATATTACAAGGATGGGCATGGCTCACCTATTTCCCTTCATCTTCGACTTTGCAACGCTTAGCGTCTGGTACCTTCTTGTCTGTATCACTCTCTTTCACTTCACAATCCTCATCTTCTTTCATCTTACAAGTAACCTCAACTGTAATGATACAAGTATCATCCACCAGATATGCTTTAGCAGGGTCGTGGAGTTCACTAAGACGCATGAATGATGGCCAACCAAAGCAGTTACTAAGTTTCTCTGGGAATTTGTATTTTGTTTCTGCAGAATCCAACAAATTCATAAGATGTTTAAGAAAATGAGATTTACAACGAAAAACATATATACCGATTAATGCATACTGAAACAGATATCAAGATAATACCATGTCTAATTCTGTCACTGCAATCAATTTGACTTGTAACAGCAAAGCTAAACTGGACGCAGAGTGACGTGGTCAAGTCGACAGGGCAAAGGAACAACGATAAGTGATCATATACTTTACCCGCCCCCTTTGGATAAATAAGTGCTTTCCTATATCAGTAAAAATTGAGATGATCAGTCAAAAGCAGAGGAAATGGAAGAACTAGTGAATGCAACCCATGCAAGTAGAATTAAGAGCCCTCAGAGTAATCACACGGCATACCATTTAAAACTACCAACTGAGAAAACATCAGAGAGAAGTCCTGCTTGCGCATTCAAATTTGAAAAGTTTTCAATCTTCCAAGTGAATTTAGAAGTTAAAGATGAAGAAAGCTCCACTAGTTCAGATGACGTGTTCTGTAAAGAGCAGGAAATATAAAGTTAAAAAACGACAAAATTTGTTAGAGCAAAGGACAAGGTAAGGGTACTAAAAGAAGCTACTGCTATGTTCATATATGACACGCACAATTCATTATGATCATAGAGATATCAACAGCCTGAGGTTTAGCATGACATACTGATCACGCATACATATCAAACGTAAGATTTCTTCAGAAGTGAATTGATTATTAATGTATAACACAAGAATTAACGTAAGCAGAGACTAGTACAGATCCATAAGAGATCCAGAAACCAATTAATATAAGCAGGAAATTGTAAAAGAACAAAAATACTAACCACAGAGCCAATTTCCGTATCCCAAACCGCACTACTAGGTGATGCTGAGGTGACAGGTGTGGTGCTCGGTTCACCCATACTGCTAGGCGATGCTGATGTGACAGGAACGGTGCTCGGTCCACCCATACTGCTAGAAATAATCATACCTCTATCACATATAAGAGATGAAACTGGTTGCTCCATTGGTATCTCATACATGGGTCGACACTGATTTATAGGCGCTGGGCACAGAACATCGAATTTTTGATCTTGCGTTGCAGCAGGCCTTCCCTCGACGCGATTATCAACAAACCTCAGCGCAACGGTATATGGACCAATTGAAACATGTTTCCAGAAAGTCAAATACTCAACATCAGTAGACTCAACCACAAAATCTTTAGCACTTTGCCAATTTTTCACATCGAAAATTAGTGCTCCATCTAAATTTCCTAAACCAGAAACAGGGGGTGGGTTATTAGGAATGGCTATGCTCCCAGTCACTTGTCTCCAACATCTATCACCCAGGTACCACCAACCTTTATCTAGTTCGGGATCATATAAAAATACCCTGCACTGTGATAACCGGCGACTGACAACTATGCATTCCACTTCCCTAAAACTACTATTCTCCCATGGCATCCAAATAGTTGATTCTGCGGTTCTCAAATCTATTTGTTGACGAGCTAATTGAAATGAGTGTTTCCCAATATCACATTGGGAATCAGATCGGTTCACTCTGTTATACAATTCAATCCTAGGCCATACATCCACAGAAGGTATCTGTTCTTCATCAAGTGAAGGTGTACATGTTTGAAAGTACGAGTAAAACCAATACTGACACAAACAAAAACACAAAAGTCATACATCGTGTATATTAATACGTAAACGAATAGTAAGTTGCAATAGATAATAATTAAGGAAGAACAAACAATTGAAAATACACACCTCTAAGATCATCCACATGCCGCTAAATGACTTGGAACCACGACTGCATTCATCCAAGGATCTATAGAGACGGGCCATGATTGCCGTTCCCCAATCATAACTATCAAACTTATCTAAATCTTGTACAGCCTCATACCATCCACAATAAACAACACCAGACGATTCTCCATACAAAACTTGTCCAATCAACCATAACAAAAAACACCGTAACATATCTTTCCAACACTCATTGTTATCTTTACCTTCTCTACTAACTATATACGCTCTCAAATAACTCAACCTTAACCCCCTCGACTTCAAAATCCCGTACGACCCATCTTTCCCATCAAACAAATTGTCGATTCTTTAAAAAAATCCCACTTCTCCTTTTCTACATTCTTACTAAACGGCGGCGGCTTACCCATACCGATCGGAATTCCAGTTAACATCGTAAAACCGTGAAACCAATTTCAAAATTAGTAAAATGAAATGTATGAGTGCTATACCACCACCTCTCCACTAAACATTCTGCTAAACGCTGGTCATTCTTCTTAATAGCTACACGAAATAGTCTACTGAACACGCAATTATCAAGGAATTGCTTCGCTTCGGCATGCGAAGAGCTGATTATGTTATGCAATGTTTTCAATTCTTGCCATCCACCTCTAAATTTCAGTACAGCTGGTCTAGACAAACAGTTTGATATATGATCTTCGGAATCCTTTCTAGATAAAATTTCATAGTTGGCAAGGTTCACCATGTCTTAATTTTACTGTAATTACTGAAAATGTAAACCCTAGAAAAAAAAACAGTGGTTGTTTAGATGGCTTACCGATAAGTGACTTGCCGGAAATTTTGACAAAATTACATTGGTGGATCAGCTCCGGAAAGTGGTTTGACAGATAGTAAAAACCCCAATCATCTAGTATCAGTTTGATTTAAGGGGGGAAATCATGGGTAGATCCTCCGGAAAGAGAGAGAAGAGGAAAGGTGAGAGATGTGAAACGAAGACAGAAATTCCGGAATGTAATGATCCGGAAATCCAGATTAAAATAGAATACAGGAACTAGAATTTTCAGGGTTTGTTTTTTCATTTCCTAGTGGAAAGTGGAAACTGGTTCCAGAAATTTTCTTGGAATTAGAAAATGGATGCCAAGTGTATGGGCAGGTTTTTTTTGTTCTGGCATGTCTGCATCTCATTTGTCGCGATCGGCTGCAGATCACCAGTCCCCAAAAAGTGCACTTGTCTCCTGTCTAGGGCTGCACAACGGGTAGGGTGGGTAGGATATGCCCTATTTCGCCACCCTGCCTGCTTAAAGGTGGGTAAGAAAAAACTACCCACCACCCTACCCACCATTAAACGGGTAAGATCCTACCCAACCCACTAGATGGCGGGTCGGGTAGGGTGGGTGGCGGGTATAACCGGTTTTTTTTTTTCCTATGTATATACAAAAAATGCTTCCCAAAAACAAAAAAAATTGTCATTGCAAAACAAAAGTCAGTCTATCTAATTATGTACCCGATGGTACGGCCAATCTAACTAAGCAAAAATGAAAAAACAAAAGCATCCTGCTATATGTACCCAGTACCGGTACTGCCAATCTAACTAGGAAAAAATGAACAACGAAAAGCATCTTGCTATATGCACAAAGACATTTCTAGTCTCAAGAAACAAAAGTTCTATTATTTTCAAATTCTACGATGAATCCCAGCATAATTCCATGTTCTTCACGTAACCTTGTTCTTCGTATAACAATATCATCACCAAAAGCTCTTCATATGACCTTCTTCAATCATCATCTACGATGATGGAATAAGCACTAAGATCACCAAATAAATCTGCATAACAGATAAAGCCAATCAACATAAAAATCTCTTTATATGCTACATATCAAAGTTGATTAACAAAGATTAATCAAGAGTCTTATTGACACCCCTGTAAGACGCACTATGATATGCAACAACTAAGTCAAAGAAATCCTGCAACATAGCAATTACACATATACACAGGACTCACGCAAGTGAAAACAGACAGCATAACCATACAACATCTGAGTAAAAGAAATCCTGCAACTTAGCAATTACTCCCTGTAACTTGGCAATTACACATACACACATGGGACTATTGCAAGTGAAAACAGACAAGATAGCATTGCCTGAGAAAGAACCATAGTCAATCCAGCCCAATGTCGTAAAGAAGTCCACTGCAGAGAGGCTCATCAGCTCATAAACTGGATATAATGAAGAAAACTCACTAAACATTGATAAAACGCCATTGCAGAGGATTCATCATATCATAAACTGGACAAAAGGAAGAAAGATGACTAAACACTGACAAAATTTGCACATTAAAATGTTTCCCAACTAACATTTCGGGAAGACTGAGCTGAATTCTAAAGAAATGAACTCCTCAATGGTATGGTTGCGAAGTAACTCTGTATTCCTTAAGATGGTTTATGCCTGGTCGTTTATTGTGAAAAAATTCTGCAACTTTCAGTAACTTAATATGGCCTTTATTAGGATAAGCATCAACTGAGTTAAAGAAAACCTGTAGCTTAGAGATTACTCTATACACAAATAGCCAAACACCAAATTACATGGAAAGCACCAAAGGAGCTATTTGAGTAGAAGCAAACAGGACTGCCTGACTAGTCTGATGCATTACAAAAATTGTCAATAGAAGCCAGATCCTCACAGATTACATAAGCTAGATGCTCTCCTTTACTACTTGTGACCCCTAAACTCATTTCTGAAGTTATTTTTGCAATAATGCACTGAGGTAGGTAGTAGAAGTATAGTACATAAAATTAATGAACAGGGAAAGTTGTTGAAGATGTAGTGTATCAAGTTTTATACCTGACTCTACGACATCATCCTCGTTCTCCTCAGCTCCAAATGTAGAAGGATCCATGTCAATTGGTGTCCGCAACCAGTTTTGCAGTAAAATTAATGCTTCCACAGTTCGAGGACGTAAAGAACTTCTGAAGTGACCAAGAATTCGCTTACCAGTACTGAAAGCAGATTCACTTGCAACTGAAGAGATGAGAATCGCAAGTATGTCTCTTGCTATGAGTGAAAGAATGTCAAACCTAGCAGCATTAATTTTCCACCAGGTCAATATATCAAATTTTGAACCTTCTTTATTGTCTTGGCTTGGTGAGTAAATTGGCTCCGATAAATATCTTTCCACCTCTGATTTGTCAAAATCCTCAATTCTAGAAAGCTGGTTTTTACGTTCTTCTCTATGTGCCTTGTGTTTTTTCTTTCTATGTAACGTAGAACTAGAACTCTCTTGACTAGGACTACCACCAGTTTCACCTACAGACTCTGACGAGGCTACTACACTCGCTACACCAAAGTATTCTGCATTATAAGCTATAAACAAGTCATTAAAGTCCTCTTTCACTTTATCTAACCAACTTTTTACCAATCTTTGTTTCTGAAATGGATTATCATGCATAATCAGGTCTTCTATAATTACTTGCAATCCATGTTCTTTTTCTCTTGGATCTAGAAGCACAACAATAAATAATAAAGCGTTCATCCTTTTATACTCACCCCAATATTTGTTGTATTTGCTGACATTTTATCGCCCATATGGCTTAAGAAGAGGTTGTCGTGAGCTTTTTGCAATCATTTAAATCTCCACGAATGTCACTGATTTCCCCCAAGAATGTATGTGAGGTGCAATAGGTAGAACCAGAGAACTCAACAGTGGCTTCGTAAAATACCTATACAAACAGCACAAATTGTTACCTAAGTATCATGTTATCTAAGAGCAACAACAGGGAACAATAATAGTAAAACAACAATTCAAAAGAGTCCAATTTAAAAAAAGAACAAATAAGAAGAACAATTCAAAAGAGCCCCATGCTTTGTTGCCACCTAACATTATTTTTTTACCTATTTAGTATTTGAACTCGTAGTGTCAAACTTTGGTGTAGCTATTAATTACCCAAGAAAGCTACAACTAGTAATCATCCTCTGAATTGACATCACTATTCCAGACTCAGTAAAAGATAAATCACATAAATGGGGATAAGTCATTTCATGCAAAAGAAAGAAGAAAGAACAGAGGCTTGGATACAAAAAATTCACACATGAGATATCCTTAACCCGGCAAGTAAAGAAAAAGCAAAAGATTAACTATATTAATAATAACTGTGGACCTAGTTGAAACTTGAGAGTTGTATTGACAGAGGCTGCTGTATGAATAAGAGGACCACTAAGCTGTCAAAATTCAAAGTGGAAAGTTACTTAAATATAATCCAAATGATATGTTCTACTAAACTCAATAAGAAATTGACTTAGTTTTCTCAAAGGGGCAGGGCATGATAAGGGAATCAATTAATTACTTTAATATAAAGATATACCATCAATAACATTGATTCTTTAACCCACTACCTTACAATGAGGACTAAGCACGAGGAAACCTATCCTAGCAGCAAACACCTCTGAGTAATGTTTCCTCCTGAAGAAACCGAAATTTCGACGCAATAATCAATTACTAATAAACCCCAACTCAATTCCGAAAGCTTAATTCCAAAATTAAGAAAAACCCATTCAACGTATTTTAGACATAAAAAAAAACCATTCAAATCAGAACTTATGTGATTATTATGGGCTACGGCTTACCTAAGATTGGACGTCAATCAGAACTTCTCCATCAGATTTGCCGGAATTAGACTGAGTAAATAAACCAACTGAGTAAAGGGTTTTAAGTTTTAACCAAGACCTTGAAAGATGAACATGAATTTCAGAAGAGGTCTAGGGTTAGAACTGGGATGGGTTTCTACCGATTTGAGGTGAAGAAGAAAGACGATTTGGGGCGAAGAAGAAAGAAGAAAGACGAAAGACGAGATGGGTAGATGAGAAATCAGGTTTCTATTTTACCCCTCATATGTTTTAAAATAACGGAACAATTGGTAGGAAAAAAAACAATGAAAGGGTTAATTTGTCTTTTTAATATTAGGTGGGTAGGCAGGTAGGATAGGTTAATTTCGAGTTTCACCCGTCACCCTACCCATTTGATGGTGGGTAAGGAATCTTTAACCGTCACCCTACCCGTCAAACGGCGGGTAGGGTAGGATACGGGTAAAACAGTGGTGGGTAGGGTAGAAATGGCGGGTAGGATTGGGTATGTGCACCCCTACTCCTGTCCCAATCAATGAAAAGGTGATACGTTGACAGGTGCAAAAATTAATTTAAAAAAAAAATTTTGAGAGAGGACAGGGGAGGGTGGGGAGACAGAGGATTTGCTCTCGTCGCGATAGGCTTTACTTGTGTTGCCAACTTTCAATGTAAAAAGTAAAATATGACTTTGTGCACGTTCTACGATGGTGGTGGAATCAAAATACGTTCCTTTCTTATATCGAGGGCCATGGTTGTCTCTAATCGAGACCAACTCCTCCGAGTCCATCTGAAATGTTTTAGAGTAGTGTTGCATGCAGTGACCAAATTAGAGGTGGCTTACTATTACAGTGCTGCAAGTGACGCATAATGATGACGCGTTACGGAGTTGCAGGACAAGTCATAGTTTCGCCGTAATGGCGCATTGCGAAGCCATAATAGCGGTATACTATATAGATCGTTAAGTGTCGAGAATGACATGACCCTACAGGGCCAATGAAGCGCAAGTGGCGCTACATTGTAAAGATATTTGGCTAAGGAATGAAGATTATTAGCCGACACAATGAAGCTTCATTAAGGAGAAGGCAAGACGAAGCCAAAATGACAGATGCAACATGTGATGTTGGCATTAAGGCATATCCGTGGAATTGAGTTGGCCCAAACTCAAGGATGATGCAAGAGTGTAGAATAGATCAAGAGTTGGTCTATGACATTAGTTTAAGGTTGGCCAAAGCTTGAACAATGCAAACAAGTTGGCAATGCAAGAGTTGCATTTCTATTGTCAAGCTAATTGGCGAAGTGAAGCATATGTGACGCATGAGTAACTAGAGTGAGCTTAAGGAGTTGGCCTCGACAAGTAAAGCCTAAAGAGTGTCCGTGCATTAGCTTAGAGTAATAAAAATGCAGGGCCAAGAGGGCTGTACGTTGGCGCAAGGTAGAATCCATTAGGCCAAGACAAGTGGCGCAATAAGGCTCAAGTGACGGTTACGAGTTGGTTACGAGCTTCATAAGCATGCCAATGAAGTGAGACAAGAGAGGAGCAGTTATAAAGGATTTTATAACCATGTGGAAAGTTTATAACCACCTAGAACAGATGTGGCATCTGTTGGCTTGACAACACAAAAGGTGGCGATTGAAAAGCAAGCTGGCGGTTATAGAAACTACCTGATGGGACAAATGGCTGTCCCATGTGTGTGTAACGGTTATGCACGGTTTGGCCAAGCAAAGCTACTGTATAAATAGTCCTAAGGCATGGGAAATTCGGTAGCTAGCCTGTGTGAGAGTTAGCCTAACATATGTGAGAGTGAAGTTTGCATATGTGAGTGGATAGGAGAGTTTTTGTAAGACTTAGACTTGGTTCAAGGAGTGAACAAGTCTGTGTAAGTCCCCAAGTGGGCAAGTTTTGTATTTCTTCCCTTTGATGCAATAAAAAGAGTTGATTGTGTCATGTTCTAAGTGTTCTTGGTTGGCTGATTGTTGTTGGTAAAGTATGGAATGAATTGAGTGCATTATGGGGTGCATTTGATGAGCTTAGAGAAGAGAAAGAAGGCTATAAAAGACTTCCGCTGATTGACCTGATGTTTTGGCTGTTTGCATAGGTGCAAACTTATAAGGCTGAAGTGCAAGTGGGTGAAGTTCGATTCACAAGACCATTGTGCTGCCGGGTTACACTTTCGCAGAAAATTCTTGGTGAGTTTGAAGGTGTGACAGTTCTGGTATCAGAGCCGGGTTTGGTGCAGAGTTCGAGTGTATTTGTTGGATAATACACTAGTGATTCTTTCCCTCTAAAGATATTTTCCTGTGAGCAAGTAAGTGGCGCATTATTTTCAGAATATTGCATTAGAAATGAGTTCTAATGGCATGATGATCGACGAAGAACTACCGGGTACGTTTGATCAGCTTGAGGAGTATGGCTATAATCTTGATGATTTTGTCATAGATATGGGCTGTGATAGCCTTGTAAATCCTCTTGTTTCTGAAGATAAGGGCAGGCTAGACCTACTTGAAGGAAGAACATCAGATTGGTTTAAAGAATTTGACGAAAAGATAGGTGCAGTCGAGGACAAGGTGTCCGATGCAACCTTGTTAAATTGTGAAACCAATGCTGAAGTGACTGAATTGAAGAAGCAATTCAGTGACATAAAGACCATACTAACAAGACATGCGAAGCAAATGTTTGAGGAAGTGGCAAGCATTCGCGGGTTAATCAGTAGCGGCATGTTTGTAGGGGCAAACGTGCATGGAGAAAGCTCAAATCGAGTCAAGAATTTACGCAGGTTCCAGAAATGCTAGAGAAATTGAGAATTTCTTGTATGACGTTGAGGCATACTTTGAGGCGAATGGAACTAGGGAAGAACAAAAAGTAAATCTCGCTGGCAATTACCTTGGTGGTGATGCAAAGGTTTGGTGGAGAACTATGCTGAAAGAAGATGAAGCGGATGGTTATACCAATCCTATGTCATGGGATGACATGAAAGAGGGACTGAGATGTCAGTTCTGGCCGAGCAATGGTGCTTGGTATGCAAGAGAAAGTTTACGTAGGCTAAAAATGATGAGTACACCACAGGCCTATGCTGAAAACTTCCTTGCATTGGTGCAAGAAGTACGTGGCATGAGTGAAGAAGATCAGATGTTCCAATTTCTGGCTGGCGCAAGTTCGAGTGTAATTGCTGAACTTAAGAGGCGCAAAATCCAGAGTATCCAGATGGCTATTCCAGCGGTAAGAGGGATTACTAGTTGCACAACGACTGAAGATGTGAAAAGCTGTGAAGGTTAAGCCAAAAGGAAGGAAAAATATGTAGGAAGTAAGTGCAAGCATGAACCGAAGGAAGATGAATTATTCCCTTCAGCCCGGAAGTATAGGGGATGTTTCATTTGCAAAGGTTTACACTTCGCTAGAAGCTGTCCACTCAAAGCACAACTTAATGTATCAGTTGGGAATGACTATGGGGGTCATTCCAGTAAGACTCGTGAAGGACGAAGTGAAGGTTCAAGGAAGAGACCACGCAACGAAGTTGTCGCTCACTTCGACAAAGAAAGAAACTAAGCTAAGAACAAGAGTAAGTGTTGCTGTCTCCATTGCCGACACTTTGATGCCAGAACAAAGAGTGTTCCTGGCCTTGTTCTATGTAGCTTTAGTTGTTGATTGATGCAAACTCTGTGTGTAGAGTTTGGTTGTACAGACTTTTATTTGAGTCTTCAAGTTTGTACATACTTTGATTTGGTGTAAGCAAGTTGCTTTGTTAATGAATTTTTAGCTTTCCAGAAGAGATCAGTTGATGATCAATCATGTAATGGTACATGGTTTTGTTATGTAAGAGTAGTAATGAACGAGGGTGTTTTCGTTTATAAAGCCTTGCCTCTTTATTTACGATGTAAAGCTAGTTCATGGGGAGATGCTGCAAGTAGCATACTTAGCCTAACGTATGCAATAGCAAGACAAGTTGAAAGCTAATAAGCAAAGCATAGGACAAGGGTCCTAGTTGGTGTAGAAGTGATGTTGTTGTTTGGGAATTGCAGAATAGCACGACGGCAGATGGGCAGCGACGGTGCAAGCAATGCAGCAAGTAAGAAATCACATCATCAGCAAGCATGAGTTGGGTAGAACTCATGGCCTTAGATAAAGACGCACACACTTTCCAGGAAATTAGCAATGCAGTTCAAAGAAGTATTTGGAGACATATTGGCTTTGAAGGCATAGCATATGGATAGCTAAAGGGTTAGCTAATGATATGTTCAAAGAGATAGTTAGTCACAGTTTTAAATGGGATGTGCAACTCAATAGTTTTGTTGCATGGAAGTTAAGCAAAGAAAACTCACCATTCCAGTTCGGGTATGCAAAATGGCATAAGTATAGAGTTTATACTTGGTGGCCACATTCATAGAAATGAGTTCTTGAATGTTGTTTGCATAATCAGAGTTTGGCGAGGCATGAAGTGTTGAATTCGGGTGTCTAATGCAAAGAGAAACCCTATTCACTTTATGACGTGCTTAATGAAGAGAGCGGAGAACAACAGTTCAACGGAAAGTTCCTAACAAAATTGATTGAAAATGAAGCCAAGTCGTTTATAAGTCCTTATCACGTTGAGTGAGATGCAAGAGGCGAAGTCGGGAAACGATGGCAATGATCATGATGATCAAATTGAGAAGAATCACTCAGTGCGTACACTTAGGCGCAAATGATTCATGCGAAATTCAAGTACAATTCAGGGAATTGGCAAGAAGAATTTCCAAGTTGCATTTGGGTGTTGATATATGGTTGTAGTGGGAGTTGGAGCGTATGCGCAACGTGAAAACACTTGGTACAAGTCAGTAGGATCAATAGCAAAGCAGTAAAGCTAAGTGGTGGCATGTGGTACTAGGCATAAAGTTTTGGCAAGAAGGAATGCTAAATAAGTTTGCTGAATTCTGAGTGGCTCAGAAGTGTACAAGGCCGAAGAACAAGTATGTTGAGTATACTTGGTTGCGTTCAACGAGGGCGTTGAACGGATTAGGTGGGGGAGGTCTATTATAGTGCTGCAAGTGATGCATAATGATGACGCGTTACGGAGTTGCAGGACAAGTCAGAGTTCCACCGTAATGGCGCATTGCGAAGCCATAATAGCGGTATACTATATAGATCGTTAAGTGTCGAGAATGACATGACCCTACAGGGCCAATGAAGTGCAAGTGGCGCTACATTGTAAAGATATTTTGCTAAGGAATGAAGCTTATTGGCCGACACAATGAAGCTTCATTAAGGAGAAGGAAAGACGAAGCCAAAATGACAGATGCAACATGTGATGTTGGCATTAAGGCATATCCGTGGAATTGAGTTGGCCCAAACTCAAGGATGATGCAAGAGTGTAGAATAGATCAAGAGTTGGTCTATGACATTAGTTTAAGGTTGGCCAAAGCTTGAACAATGCAAACAAGTTGGCAATGCAAGAGTTGCATTTCTATTGTCAAGCTAATTGGCGAAGTGAAGCATATGTGACGCATGAGTAACTAGAGTGAGCTTAAGGAGTTGGCCTCGACAAGTAAAGCCTAAAGAGTGTCCGTGCATTAGCTTAGATTAATAAAAATGCAGGGACAAGAGGGCTGTACGTTGGCGCAAGGTAGAATCCATTAGGCCAAGACAAGTGGCGCAATAAGGCTCAAGTGACGGTTACGAGTTGGTTACGAGCTTCATAAGCATGCCAATGAAGTGAGACAAGAGAGGAGCGGTTATAAAGGATTTTATAACCATGTGGAAGGTTTATAACCACCTAGAATAGATGTGGCATCTGTTGGCTTGACAACACAAAAGGTGGCGGTTGAAAAGCAAGCTGGCGGTTATAGAAACTACCTGATGGGACAAATGGCTGTCCCATGTGTGTGTAACGGTTATGCACGGTTTGGCCAAGAAAAGCTACTGTATAAATAGTCCTAAGGAATGGGAAATTCGGTATCTAGACTGTGTGAGAGTTAGCCTAACATATGTGAGAGTGAAGTTTGCATATGTGAGTGAATAGGAGAGTTTTTGAAAGACTTAGACTTGGTTCAAGGAGTGAACAAGTCTGTGTAAGTCCCCAAGTGGGCAAGTTTTGTATTTCTTCCCTTTGATGCAATAAAAAGAGTTGATTGTGTCATGTTCTAAGTGTTCTTGGTTGGCTGATTGTTGTTGGTAAAGTATGGCATGAATTGAGTGCATTATGGGGTGAATTTGATGAGCTTAGAGAAGAGAAAGAAGGCTATAAAAGACTTCCGCTGATTGACCTGATGTGTTGGCTGTTTGCATAGGTGCAAACTTATAAGGCTGAAGTGCAAGTGGGTGAAGTCCGATTCACAAGACCATTGTGCTGCCGGGTTACACTTTCGCAGAAAATTCTTGGTGAGTTTGAAGGTGTGACACTTACCAAGGTTGAAGCCTCCTCAAATTTTGGAAAAGCTTGTTTTGTCCATGTATTTTTCATCGTTCGTGAGATTTAGCCCAGGTACAAATTTGAATCAGCCAACTACTAAGCCTGTATTAAGATATGCAACTATAGTTTGAGACTCTCTTTTTATGTTTCTGTGAAACTCGATCCCATATAAATCCTTGATACGATCTCATCCGTTTAAAGATTCAAAAGACAAAAGTAATGGACACATAGTCATTCTTCAACTTCGTTTTTCTTATATAAAAGATCAGTTGAATGAATGACTCACCTATACTCTATTTTACTTAGATAAGGTCGAATCTTATTAAGATAACACACCATGCGTGTAAGTTATTGTTTTACTCTTCCTTTTTTTTTTTTTCACTCCTCATGTTTGACCAGAAAATTAAATAACAAAGGTGCGGAGAAGAACATAACATCTCCATGTATACTTAATTAGTTATTCTTTGCCTAACTTAGACAAAAATAGTTATCCTTTGTCCAAAACAGTTGACTGCACCATTTAACTAGATGTATTACTGGTTTGGTGGTTCGTTTCTCATTTTCTTCCTCCGCAAACATAAATATATTGAAAAAAAATTAAACGGCATAAGCGCAAAGCAACGTTCCAAAAAGAAAAAAAGGACGGCTTAATACCAAAAACGCAACTACTTCCGAGTATTGAGCATAAGAAAAAAGCTATGCAGAAAAGAAAATATAACATGTCGCATCACGTATGGTAGCCGCATTTATCAATATTACATTCCAGGAAACAAAATAGAGTACCGGTGGGGAAAAAAATTAGCCCACCCGGACATAAAATCCTGGTTCCGTCGCTGGGTGCTGGATAAATTTTTGATGGGTTTTTTTTTTGTCGGTGCATGATGGAAAAATCACATGTTAATATGTGTCTTTCTTAATAATTCTTTCAACATACTATGTTTCCAAAAAAAAAAAAAAAATTAAGATAATTAATATTCCTTCCGGAAATATATATTTTTTCTGTTTTTGGAAACAAAATCTGTTTGAACACATGTAACTAATTTTTCTCACATGCCCTGTTAAGAAATGCCCATATCAAAAATTTATCCAGGGCCGAACCTTCAAAATGTTGTAGAACATGTTAGAAATATTGAATAGAAAATTATGTTAGTTATGATTGAAGGGTTGTTTCCAAAAGATATGACCCTCCATGAATGGATTCTATCCAAGAGGTGTGACTCTCCATGAAAGGACTCTTACAAGAGATGTGACTCTTCGCGAAGAGACACTATGTCCTTTCCTAAGAGACACTAATCAAGTATATAAACCCCACTCATGTTTTAATTCTATACACAAGGAAAGCACACACCAAAAATCTGATTTCACTTGCATTCATTGTTGTTATAGTATTGAGAGATAAACACTAAATTTGGTTCGCTGTTTCTTTGAGTTTGGAGTGCTTATACTCGAGGAAGAAAGATCGTTGTATCCTGGGAGACGTTTCGTAACTAAAACCCATTAGCACCTGAGTGGGGCGAATTTCGTCTTAAGGACAGAGTATCTAATACTCGACTCGATCTATGCATAAGTTCTTAGTCTTCTAATCTCTCTGTTTTCCTTTTCTTATTCTTTGGTTTTGGCATCTCGGATCAACGTCATCAGCAACATTTTCATTTAAGGAGAAGATATCCAACAATCTTAAGACGAAATTTTTATCTTCTTATTTTCTTCTAAAACATTGTACACTTGTTTTGTTACGCGGAACATAATTGCTACATTCGGTTGGAATTACTTTCAAAGGGGCCTATCCAATCTGGTGTGAAGCAACAACTGGCCGGGTTTGATTCGAAATACGTACACGTTGATAACAATGCTTTCAAAACTATCAGGATCTTTGTCTTATACCTTTCCGTTTAATCGGTTCTTTTCCCATATGAATGTAGCCTTGTTAATTGAAATCATTATTAAACTGTATAGTATTATTTCTTAACAGGATCATTAGAACTATATGGAACAGTGAATGAGGGAAAAGAGTTGTAGCCGTAGAGATTGAAGCAAACGGACTTCCATTTTTCCTAAGAATATCCCATCGGAGTTAAGAAGCGACTTCCAAAAGGACTCACTCGGAAAGCGCCTTACAGTTGTAAGAAAAAATCACAAGAATCTAATGGCAAGATCGCCATTAATTTACAATGGAATTTCGGATCTCATCTCTAAGAAATCGATGCATGGTTTAAACTGACGGTTAAGTGGCAGTTGAATGAGGCTTTGATTTTCCAAATTGGAAAATGAAATTTGAAAAGTCGGGATCCTTTCAATTTGTGGTGATTGGGACGTGCTCTCTCGTGGAAACATTGATTTAGCACGAGAAACTCTAAATGGTTTTGTTCAAACCAATAGTTAAGTTCTCCACTGTTGGTTCAAAAGGAACTAAAGTCTTGGTATCGTATATCCTCTAATGAAGATTGGACATACATGTTTAGTGATGAGACCATGAATGTGGTTTATAATGATCCATACATATAGATGGTAAAATTATTTGAGTAACATTGAAGTTCTTTGACCAAATTTGTGTTAAAATTTGGGTAATGTCTCTTTAATTTTACAGAGGAGCATGTATCAGATTATAAAGTCTGACATACCCGTTCAAAATTCTGGTGAAAATTTGAACTGTGCTTAAGCACCCATTGTTTGCATCAGTTTATGATTTCTGGTTCCTGTAGTACTAGTATGATTAAAGTAAAAAAAAATTAGTGATGGTACTGTAATCATATTATGAGTATACGTGGGAAGCCGTGATTGGATTCATATTAGATGCTCTGTCACAGTACCTTGCAATAAATTAGATAGCATCTGAATCATTTAAAGATGAAATCATCAATGGTGGACCAAACAACTTGTTTTTATCATTTCATGAAGATGAATCTGTACACACTGAGTTGGTTTCGCGTAACCACTTCTATCTAAATATGATATTCAAAACGGTTTCCATTAAGTATCACTGGAATATTTGATGTATCATTAGCTAGGAGATTTCCCAGGTGTGTGCGTCTTGATAATGCATACTGGAAGATTTGGATATCTTGGAAATCCAGATTAATTGGGTTTGGAAACTGCATAAATCGAACATCATTCAAGTATGAATTTTCTCTCGGTATGTGGTGAAGTTTTGGTATGCCAAAACTTAAAGTTCAGAACTCCATTTTCAGTTTCATGACATTTGGGATGAAATGAGATGAAATTATTTTAAATTTCTCCATTTGTTTGTTCCCGCAAGGGAAATGCTTGGTCATTAATTTGAAAGGAAAAATAGGTGAAATTGGAATCATGCGATGGATGATATATACCTATTAGTAAATATATCGTCTTATTCTAATGAGAAATGATGAAATCTCAGAGGGTTCCAACACTGTATGGGAGGGTAGAATTGAAATGGATGAGTTCAGATTGAGGAATAAATCCCATCAAGTATACCTCAGAATTGTGGGGGATATCAAGAAGAATTCCATCAAGTAAAAGTTTTCTTGAAATAGAGTATGCATGAAAATTTCCGATCTGTCAGAAAGTGGGAGAGGATAATTTTCATCGTAATTTCTTAACCCCTAATCTGTCAGAATTGAAATAGAGTATGCATGAAAATTTCTGATCTGTCAGAATTGTGGGAGAGGATAATTTCTTAACCCCTAATCCTCTAAACATTTAATGGGAAATGCTAGTTTGACTCACGTAATGGTAGAGCATGTGACCTTGTTTGGTTGGTTTTCTTTACCAAAAGATCAAGCGGATTTTCATTTTAATCCAGAAATGATAGTTCGTATTTCTCTAAATGCATTGCATAAGGTATAGATTCCATTTGTGAGTAGCGAGAGACATACATAAACTATGCATGTTTATCCTTGAAATTTTGGTTGTCAGAGATTCCACTAATTAGGGGTTAATGTATCAAATCTGATGGGAATCAAATAAGTGATACATAAACCCAGTGGTGCTTCATGGCATATGTAAAATGTCATGAAATAAGAGGAACATGTTTGAGGATTAGAATGTAATTCTAATGACCGACGTTTGGAGCGTCATTTCAAGAGGATTTGAGTGAAATCCTGTAAAGATATCAATGATATCCTTGAAAAAAAATCTGGAACGATGCCTTGAAGTCAGAGGTATATAATTATAAAATTCTTGTGATAAGAATTTTATAATTGAAGTTTGGGAACCGGTAAAGTCTCACTGACTATTGATATCTCAGCATTTTATCACCGAGTGTCGGGCAACAACTTAACTTGCCCCAGTTTCGTTGTTAAAGGCAACTGAGAAATGTGAACATACACATTTATTTTTTATATATAGTTCATGGCAGTTATGGATAGCCATGAAATGTGGGGGCGTGTGATTTTTAAGTCCACTAAATCATGTCGTGTAAGTATCTACGTAATTAATTGGATTAATAGCGATATGTTTCTAAGATAATTAGGGGTGGCCAACCTAATATCAAAAGAGAGTAGTTACATAATCACTAGTGCATGCACACATGGATGTGAATATGTAAAGACATGATTTTTGGATATCATTTGAGTCTCTAGTAAATAGTCTCAAAAGACCGCGTGTGTGAAAATATTTTGATGACTAGAGATAATGTTCATCGAGGGGAATAGGTTAATTTAAAGCCTACTATTTATGAGTGAAGATAATGGTAACCCAACCTAGTTGACTGGAGATCCCAAGATCTAGGTTCAAAAGGGACAACTAAGTTATGTATAACTCGGAGTAAACACTGTAGAGACAAAACTCCATCCTATTCCTATGATGAGACAGTGTATTTCCTGAAATGTGTTTTAGGATAAGCTATACTTTTAATGATGCCTATATCTTGTATTTACAAGTGGGATATTACAGGGTATTCTTAATGGGACATCACCTATGTGAGTGAAGAATTGTGGCCGATTCTATGGAAATTTTATAAGGCTTTAATTTCCTAAAGCAATCATGAATCCGGGATTTGTTCAGGGCCGAAATGAACACAACCGTAGAACCAAATTAGTGAGAGAAGGCATTGTGTGATAACTATTGTCTTGGTTTACATAAAAAACTGAACAGTTCAAGACATCGCGTTCACTGGTTAGTGAGTAAATCCGATAGTTATTCACTAAGGACGGTTCAAAGCCAAAAGCTACCTATCCCCATGCAATGACTTTTCACTTTATCTCTCTTTAGTGTATGCATAACATTTGCATTCTTATAAGTTCTATTCAAATGTGGGGGATTGTTAGAAATATTGAATAGAAAATTATGTTAGTTATGATTGAAGGGTTGTTTCCAAAAGATATGACCCTCCATGAATGGATTCTATCCAAGAGGTGTGACTCTCCATGAAAGGACTCTTACAAGAGATGTGACTCTTTGCGAAGAGACACTATGTCCTTTCCTAAGAGACACTAATCAAGTATATAAACCCCACTCATGTTTTCATTCTATACACAAGGAAAGCACACACCAAAAATCTGATTTCACTTGCATTCATTGTTGTTATAGTATTGAGAGATAAACACTAAATTTGGTTCGCTGTTTCCTTGATTTTGGAGTGCTTCTACTCGAGGAAGAAAGATCGTTGTATCCTGGGAGACGTTTCGTAACTAAAACCCATTAGCACCTGAGTGGGGCGAATTTCGTCTTAAGGACAGAGTATCTAATACTCGACTCGATCTATGCATAAGTTCTTAGTCTTCTAATCTCTCTGTTTTCCTTTTCTTATTCTTTGGTTTTGGCATCTCGGATCAACGTCATCAGCAACAGTTTCATTTAAGGAGAAGATATCCAATCGATAAATTAATTATCTTGCTAAAATAATAAAATTCTCTGATTCAATTAGGCTTGTCGATAAATTGATAATTTTGTTAAAATGATAATTTGTTTTTTGTCTCAAGTATATTATTTATTTATTTTTATTTTTTGAAACGGTCAAATTTATTTATTAAGGGAATCAATTGTTAACATGCGTAGCATCAATTGTTAATTGAGCTCTAATCTCCACTCAAGAATCAAACCAAGTACTAGATAGAGTATCCACCATAGCTAGTTTAATTTGAGAGGATATCAGCTACTTTATTTCCTTCTTTAGGAATGTAGGAACATCTTCAAGAAGGGAAGAAGTAGAGGAAGAAAAAAGAAATCTAATATCTTTATGGAGGGCTGGTATTTCAGCAAAGAAAGAGGCGTCGGTCAACTTTTTGACGGATCCTCTTGAAGGGAGATCAACACTCTGGCCAGCAAATGTAACGGAAAACATAAGTGTGTTGATCTTACTGGGGTTTCTCCATTAGTAGGCATCGGGCAAGGCTCTTTCATAGTTGGACATGCAGCTTTGAAAGCTTCCTTGGGGAAGATAACGAAGCATGAAAAGGCATGTATTGATAATGGACATGCTTTTATTCCCTTTGTCTTTGACACTTTTGGGTATTTAGCGCCAGAGGCGGTTGGACTCCTAGCGAGAGTTCAAAGAGTCATGCACAGTAATGTCATGACTCCCGATTCGAGAGAGTTTGTATTTAAAAGGATAGGGTTTGCTATTCAAAAAGGGCTTGCGGCGCAGCTTGTTGCTCTCTTGCCTGCTATGTAATAACTCGTGAATCTATTATTATGAATAAAGGAACTGAAAATGAAGTAATATATATATATATATATATATATATATTTAATTATATATCAAGTTGCAATATTGTCCTTATTGACTGCATCCACTATAGTTTTTGCATCAAGCTCAAAATGAACCTTCTCTAGCTTAAGACTCTTCACCCAGTTCACAGCTTCCCACAATCCAATGCATTTAGCTTGCTCTACACTCCTTACATCCTTCATGTAGATGCACCTTACTTCTTGCAGTGTACGTGCACAATTATGAATGATTAGAACAATTCGACTGTCTTTATTAGTATCTTGATATGAGTCGTCACGGTAAACAGAAAATAAATCAGGAGTAGGTGGAATCTAATGAATATTATTACGACAAATTTTACTGTTAGTACGCTGCGAAGGATATTATAAAGTTGCATGCTCCTCAATGAAACTTCTGCATCTCTAAATAGTTTTATCTGGAATGGGGTTTATATTTTTGAAAACTTTATCACATCTATCTTACCAAAGGCACCATCCAATAATATTTTTTTTGCAAACCTCATTCTCAGAAATTTTTCTTGAATGAATATCACCAAACCATCACAAATCCAGTACGAAAAATGGAGGGAGCCACTAGAATACCAACAAGACATAGTATACCAAACTAGCCTTGACAAATATTTGCAGTCTGTTAGAACATGAGATGGTGTTTCTTGAGCCTGTCCACAGAATGGACATTCATCTGAAATACCTGGAATTACAGTACTACGAGTATCTCTAGTAGGTATCAAGTTAGAGATGGCCTTCCACATGAAGTGTCGTATCCTAGGAATTAGAGGGAGTTTCCATAAAGTTGTGTAGATTTTTCTCATTCTCGGACCAACAAAGACCGTAGTATATTGTTCTTCATACATATGACAATAACATGATTTCACAGAGAAATTACCTTTTCTTTCTAGCAACCAAAGAAATCTATCTTTTTGCCTGTTGTGAATAGCAATACGAAGTATACAATTGATTTTTTCTGGTTCAAACAATTATTGAAGAAGATTGTGATTCCATGCAAGTATCATGATTAAAAAGATAATGAACATGCTTGAAATTATGATGAATGTTGCAACCTTATTTCAGAATAGGTGGGGTTGTCAGTTCTGGAATCCATCTGTCTTTCCAGATGAGAATTGTAATTCCATCTCCTAAGCTCCCACAAATACTCTTATGTATAAAATCTATTTAAGAGTTCATGCTTTTCCATGACCAGTTTGTATTTGTCTTCTTTTTAAGGTTAAATAAATCACCATCGGCAAAATATTTAGCCTCTAAAGATTTGGTCAACATTGACATAGAATCAGAACATAGTTTCCAGAATGACTTAACTAGTAACTCTCTATTGAAGATATGCATATCTCTGAAACCTAAACCACCTTCTTCTTTAGGTGTTTGTGTTCTTTTCCAAGTATAAAAATGTGATGGCCTTTGCAATATTTTTTGTTCCTCTAAAAAGCTTGTTGAGTGGAACTCTTTTTGTTTATAGTAATCTCAGGAAGTTTGAAACTAGTCATATGATGGATAAGAATAGAATTCGAAACATTTTTAACCATGAAAGATCTTGCATTATTGCAACTACAGTTAGAGAACTTGTAGTCCATCTTGTCTACTATTATAGAGAATGGGATACGCTTGTTTTGACCGACAAAAAATGGAAGACCAAGGTATCTTATCCACTTCGATATTAGAGCTAAAGTAGACTGCTCATTTACTGAAGTTAATCAGCTGATCGGAACAAGCACAGAACTTCTCAATAACTTGAAAAATCTTATGAACTTGTGAGTGATTAGCTTTTCAAAATAAAAGACAATCATCTGCAAAGAGTAGATGGTTAATCTTAGGTGTTAAACGAGATATTTTCAAACCTGTAGACTGACCAGTTTTTTCACAGTAAGATAAATATCTTTAGAAGGATTCCATAGCTAATATGAACACATAAGGTGACAATGGGTCACCTTGGCGAATACCACGAGAAGGCTTAAAAGATGATTTATGACTTCCATTTAGCATGACTTCTATCCTAGTTGTTCAAATACAGTTAAGTATTAGCTGACAATATTTTTTCGAGAAACCAAACTTTTTTAGAATGTCAATCAAAAACCTCCACTCAAGTCTATCGAATGCTTTGGACATGTCCATTTTAAGAGCACGATATCCACTTTTTCCTTCATTCTTCTTCATTGCGGCTTGCAAAATCTCTTGAATAACACATATGTTTTCAGAAATTAATCTTCATGCTGGTACATAGGCTGATTGCATACGAGAGATGATATTAGAGAGATGATATTAGAGATATGCTTATTCATTCTCAGCGCAATGATCAATTTATAGACTGTATTGCACAGGGCAATGGGTTTATATTCTTCTAGCTTGTGTGCGTGTTATCTTTGTAATCAAAGAAACTCTTGTATTTTTATTAAGTTGTTTTAGATGGAATCCATAGTGAAAGAATGACTTAGCCATCTTACATACATCATCTTTAACAACTTGCCACTGAGTTTTCCAGAAGCAGAGAGGGAATCCATCCTGACCTGGCGATGTTCATGGAACCATAAATAATAAAACTTGATATATTTCTGACTCAGTAGGTATTACCTCCAATTCTTGATTATGTTCTTCTGTAATACATTGTGGTATATGCTGGAGAAAATTCCAACTGTGAACTGGAGATGAATTAGTCATAATTTTTTGAAAGTGGTTCATGAGAAGATTGGCCAAAGACTCTCTATGAGAAAACCAAGACCCATATGGAGCTAGCAGTGAATCAATCCTGTTACAAGATTTCCTTTTATTTTCTCCAATATGAAAATATTTGGAGTTTATGACCATGTCATTGTAGAAGTGATCTCTTGATATTTGTCTGTTAGAACTTGATTGAATGTCATTGAGAATTCTGATATCTTGCTCAAGTTTGATAACTGCATCAGTTTTAGCATTAAAAACATCTGCATCTTGCAAGTGAGAAATTTCAGATTGAAGTTGTGAAATTATATTATTAATGTTATCAAAAATGCTTTTGCTCCAGAGAGATAATAAATGTCTAGTATTAGATAACTTATTAGTCAGAGCAAAAACATGAGAGCATGAATAATTGTTAACCAAGCAGACTTAATTTCGTCACAACAATTATCATGTTGTAACCATTGTTCAAAAAAAAAATCCAGCTCCTACCAGTGACTCTATTTTGTTTATAAAGGATCAAGTAGAAAACGGGAGAGTAATCTGAACCATTTTGAGGAAGATGGCTGAGAATAGAGTCAGGAAAAGCTAAACACCACTTACTGCTATTTAGTATTCTATCTAATCTCGACTTAATTTTAACAGTCCCAGGTATGTATATGTTACTAGTCCAAGTAAAAGGCATACCACAAAAACCCATGTCTAAGAGATCACAGTCACTAATAAGTTTAGAACTTCACTAGAAGTAGATTGATATGAAGATGTATTTCTTTCACCGGTAGAGAGAATAATGTCTAGGTCACCTAAAAGAACCCATGGAAACTTAACAGATTTTCTAAGATCATTGATGTACGACCATTGATCAACATGTTCAAGTCTACAGGGTGCATCATAGATACAAGATAAAAACCATTCACCTTTACTAGAATCATTAGTAACTAAGGCACGAATCATCTTATCAGATTGGTGGAAAATATCTATAGAGAAACCATCCTTCCAAAGAAGTATAAGACCTAGCCGTTCCAATTGAATGGACAAAAGATTTATTTGGCATGCCAAGAAAGCTAACTAATCTGAGAATTTTATCATCATTCATTTTTGTTATAGAGATAAAAATTATGTCGGCCTATGCAAATTGTTTAAGAGAAACAGATGATCTCTAGTATCTTAACCCAACAAACCTTGATAGTTCTAACTTAGAATTTTCATTGTCAAAATTAAGTGAAAAGGATTATTTTCAAGGAAAAAAAGAAAAATTTCGAGACAGAAAATTATAAGTAGTATTGTACGGAATGAAAACTTGAGCAGAAAGAAAATAATTTAAACATTATGTATAATTTGAATATACCGTGTTAGCAGAAGCTAGTCTCATTCGATGCATGAAAGTACTCCTTTGGATTATCAACTACTTCATCGATCATATCATGCTCCATTTCATCAAACTCATTAAAAAATTATTTTTTTCCAGTACCTTGTTCAACGATATGCATGTGTAAGTCATGATTTTGCAGCACCGGATTTGGTTGACTTCTAGAACTTTCAACAGGTTCATGTTTTGTATTCCTTGATTTGGATCTCCTGTTTCCCTCATGGTCATCTATCTTCTCATTCATTTGGTTTCTACTGGCTTCACATATCCTTTGGATTAGTATATACATATCATCAGTTATTTCCACCCCATAAGCCTTTGCTAGTTCATGGAATTAGTTAATGTACTCATCATTTGTGTACCTTCTAACTTTTAAATCATCTGCTACATTTGCAGATTTCTCATGGTTATGATCAATAGTGCAACACTACGTACATTTACCATGTGGTTGCCTTTCCCATTGATATCTTACCCAAGTTACTCCTCCTAAAGCCGTATTCCACCAACCTTCCCTGAAGAGCGATTTTTTAAGATCAATCTTGACCCTTGCAGTTGTCATACTACCAAAAGGTGGTCTACAATTTGGTGGTTCTGTCCAAATTTTAGGACCTAGTTCCACTAGAGTTTCATCTATCACTTGTACTGAATGATGTTCAAGCATTAGATTCTTGAATTAGTCCGTCCATTCCTAGTGAGAGAACTGCCAATCTTTCAATGGAATGGAATCATCGCATATCTTGAGATTCAGATGACATCTTTTTACATTCCATGGACCCTTCTTTAGAATGACTTCCATAACCTCTGCAGAGTTAAACTTGAAAACAAAGATATTTTTATCTAAACGTCTGACTTCCATTGTTCTATATTGTTTCCATTGAACATTAATTTCTTTCCTAACCACATATGTTTCAATGGGATCTTTAGAAAATAGCTTACCAATCAAGATGTGGATTCTATCTAATGTGGCAACAGTTAAAGCTCTCGTTGAACCCACTGCCCTTCTCATCTGTCTAGCACAGATATCTCAGATATTAGCATTTTGAAGCTGGTTTGTAATGGATGAAACTTGATTGTTTGATGAAGAGAACATTGCTACGAAATAAGATAATCTCAAAGATATTAGAGTTTGAGAGTGGAAGGAATGTTTTGATGTTACTTGCTTATATATAAATATGAATAATGGTTAATGAATAACCATAAATAGTTACAGAAAAAAATCACCAAAATATTTATGGTTTAGCAAGTCCATATTCAGTGTGAGAGGTTGAGATATTTCTGCATTGAATGAGTACGAGGTTGACATTTTTTGTGAGATAATCAACATTGAATGCTAGCGGATGAGAAAAGTCCGACTTGAATATGTATTTTCTTGACTGAGAGTTTGTCACGGAACAACTATACTTCCTCCAATTACGCAATCTTAAATTTTGAATTTTGAATTATGCCAAACTCGAACTTCTGGCTGTGGTGATTCAGATCGATAGTACAGACTCGGAATCAAAAGATTCACATAAATCACTGAAATCATATTGAAGGATATAACAAGAGAAGTAGGTAGATGTATTCAAGATGTTATTAGACGTTACCAAGTAAGAGTTGTAGGGTTTGCTTAAATAGCAGGCAACCCTAGATAGAAAGCGATAAAATGATAACAACATACAGATAAGATAAAGGAACCCTACAGAAAGGGGCTGGGCTTACATAAGGAGAAGTACTCTAACACCTCTCCTCAAACTGATGCTGAGATCAACAGCATTAGTTTGTTCGCAAGAGTGTGAAAAACACAAGAAGATAAGCCCTTGGTGAATAAGTCAGCTAGTTGGGCAGATGAAGAGACATGTTCCACGGTCATCGTGCCAATATCAACAAGATCCCTGACGTAGTGATGATCGATCTCAACATGCTTAATGCTTGCATGAAAGGCTGGGTTGGAGGCCAGAAACTTTTCCCCCATATTGTCACAGTAGAGTTGCATAGGAACGGTTAGAGTAATGTTCAATTCTTGGAGAAGACCATGAAACCACATGACTTCAGCTGTGAGTTCACTTAAGGCCTTGTATTCGGCTTCAGTAGAGCTTTTGGAGACTGTCTGTTGCTTTTTGCTTGACCAAGAGATAAGAGTAGAGCCCAAGAAAACACAGTACCCTGAAGTTGAACGCCGTGTATCAGGGCAACCAGCCCAGTCTGAGTCAGAGTAGCTAGTAATGCAAGAGATGTCACCGGTTTGAATTGTAATTCTAGACCCCACCATGCCATTTAAGTATCTGAGAACTCGTTTTTCTAAGCAGAGATGAGTGGTAGTAGGAGAATGCATGAATTGTGATATGTAATTGACTGCAAAAGTGATATCTGGTCTGGTAATCATTAAGTATTGCAGAGCACCAACCAAGATTTTAAACTCTTAAGGGTTTGTAAGAAGGGTTCCATCATGAATGGAGGCCCTCTTTTCAGCTGTAGTTGGAGTAAGACAGGGCTTGCAGTCTAGCATATCATCCTTTTTAAGGATCTCTATAGTGTAATTTTTCTATGTAAGAACAATAGTATCTCTTGCAAAAGAAAATTAAGCTTCAACTCCTAAAAAATAATGAAGGTCTCCTAGATCCTTCATAGCAAATTTGGTGCTCATCTGTGAAACAAGAGAGTTGATGAATGACTCAGAATTACCTGTGAGGATGATGTCGTCTACATAGAGAAGAAGAACAGCTGTCTGGTCCCCACAGTGGTAAATAAACATGGAAGGGTCTGAGATTGCCATGATGAAACCGCATTCAAAGAGAAATACACTGAACTTGTTAAACCAGGCCCTAGGTGCCTGTTTAAGACCATATAGAGCCTTGTGTAGACTGCAGACATAATTGGGTCTTGAGATGTCTACAAATCCCTGTGGTTGTTCCATAAAAACTTGTTCATTGAGGTCTCCATGCAAAAAAGAATTGGAGACATCAATTTGTTTTATATACCAGTGCATAGTGAGAGCAATAGTGAGAATTGCCATGATTGTTGAAGACTTGACAACTGGACTGAAGGTTTCGTTGTAGTCTAGTCCATCTTGTTGATTATAGCCCTTTTCTACTAAACAAGCTTTGAATCTGTCGACATCTCCTGTTGAAGTGAGTTTAACTCTGTACACCCATTTGCACCCCAGTATGTTCATATCACTTGTTGCTGGAACTAGAGACCAAGTGATGTTTTGCATAAGAGATTGATATTCATTTTTCATAGCTTGTATCCATCTCTAATCCTTAAGAGCTGATTTATAGGTTCTTGGTTCCTTAGGAATGGTCATGACAGTATGAAAGGTATAATGAAATGAGTGTGGGGTGGTGAAATGAGTGACAAAGTCTGGTGTGTATTTTGGTTTTCTGATGCCATCCCTTAACCTAGTAATCATAGAGTGAGCAGGAGCTGGTAGGGTAGATGCAATGTCACCTACAGGTGCTTCAAGCTCTGTAGTATGGTGAATTTTAGTTTCAGGTTCATCTTGCTCAGCAGTAGTATCAATTTCTTCAGCTGCAGCTAAAGTGTGTTGTGTTGTATCTTCAGGCAGGCATGATAAGATATCAGGGAGAGTAATGTTGGAGGAAGATAGAGAGTTTATACAGGTACAAAATGGAAAACTTGTTTCATCAAAAACAACATGTCTTGAGATGTATATTTTGGTGGTGTTGTTGTCATAACATCTGTACCCCTTGTGTATAGGGTTGTAACCAATGAAGGTGCAAGCAGAGGACTTTGGGCTGAGCTTGTCACTCTTGTAAGGTCCTAAGTAAGGATAGCATAAGCATCCAAAGACCTTTAGGAAAGAATAATCTGGTAGTTTTTGAAACAACACTTCATATGGAGATAAAAATTGAAGCAGCTTTGAGGGTGTTATGTTAATGAGGTATGTGGCAGTGTGATAGACACATTTTTGTGTCTGAATTTTCCTCAATGTCTCTATTGTTAGTGCTTAATTTTTGTACTTATTTTGGTGTTTTTATGTTTGTGTAGGTGTTTTTGGAGAAATACACTTGTGTGGAAAAAGTTGCTCAAAAAGTGCTTTTTGGACACCCGGGGAAAAATTACTAAAAGCACCCTCACCTTGGATAAGGGCACCCCAGACACCCAGCGGTTATAGGCGCCCATGTTTTGGATCGGGGCACTTCACCTTCTCCATTTCAAATTCTGGTTTTTGGCGGGAAACTTAGTTCTACAGTGGCAGAATTTAGGGTTCACTTTTTGGACGGGTTATAAGGAGATTCAACCGCCGAAATTAATTGGGCTTGTTCCCCTTGGCTAAACAGGCCTGGTATGGTCGATGTTTTCGACTGAATTTGGCTAGATAACCGTGCGGGAGAAAACAGGGAGTACGTGGTCGGAAGTGATAGTCACGGGATTACAGCAAATTTAGACGTGTACTCACGTGTTTGGATAGTGTTGGGTCACTTAAAGAAGCTTCTAGGAGTTAAATAAGGAAGTTTCAACAGCTGCAGACGCGCTGGAGAAATATTTTAGGGAATAAAATATTTCCGAGAAGAAGAAAAATAATGGAGGATTATATGAAATTATGGCGAGATTTTTCGGTGCTGCTGGGTTATAAATAGTTGCTAAGGTCGTATAAAAGGGGGATGGAGAGTTAGGGGTTAGAATATAGCAGAGAATCAGAGTTGCAGAGCTTGTCTCTGCTGCTTCCATTGAAAGAGAGGACGAAGAACAAAAGACCACCAGAATCACCATTTATCCAACAATAACAACGACAATCAGAAAAGGGTCGTATCGCTACAGTGTTAGCGACACAGAGCGTGTATCGTTCTTCGTAACAACGCTGTATTTGTAACACGAGGTTTTGTAACGCCCATTCACCGTTGCAAACCTTTGTTTTATTACTTTTCATCCTTGTAAGCACCTTTTTGAGCAATGAAGAATTCTTTTGAGCGTGTTTCCAATATGATGAGCTAGACCCATCACTATGACGACGGAGGAAGACGAATTTCATACATGGGTAAAATTATTTAATTCTTTTTATGACTTTTGCATTATTTTAAATTGATTTATGATTCGATAAGATTAGTTGTGATTCAATTAGATGGGTTATGCTTTGTTTAGATAATCTATGCTTAGGGGATACAATTAATGTTTTGAGGATCTACTTTGGCAAAATAAGAGTCCATGTTTTTATTTGTTGAGCGATAATTGTTAAAAGAATTAATTTTTGAACCTTTTGTTGTGAGTTTGGCCGAAACCTGAGTCCCATCACATCTCTTCATCTTGTGACAATTTTTGTATATATTTTTATCTTATTTTAGTTTATTAAATCCTAAAATCATCTCATCAAGTCCGAGTGAACGACAACCTTTTCTTACCACTTTCTACAACATTATTGATTCACATCAATTTTTAGTTGGTATAGATTTTATATGACAAATTAACGATTAAATAAAACCTAGTTATATTTGCAAGTGCACGGGTCAATTGTAGTATCGATAGCAAATGCGGGTCGTTCCCACGAGGAGTGTGAAATACTCTACTAACTAATACCAAAAACTAAGTAATCAACAAGATAATGTTTTAATGAGAGTTTTCAGAAATTCAGACAAAATGAAATAATAATAATTCTGACAATAAACAAAATGGGAATGGGGTTATTAGGGTTTTCGGTTTCCACCAATTAATTATGCAAACTCTACTAATCTTTTAAAATATATTCCATGCATTATCAAATATTGTTTCTCCGCTATAGTTTTCTTCGCTTCTTATATATTGATCCTAAAGCATTAACTATCTATCCTTGCATACCACGTCCAGGGATTTAACTGAAGCACGAAATATCAATTCAAAAGCATAAATAATCTAGAAAATCACGTGAGCAATTATATACCAAGCTATTATGAAAAAAAAACTAATAATCAATCAACCCATTATTAAGCATATAAAGTAGAGTTTTCATAATCAGAATCCCCCATATCGCATCCATCCAACTCATAGTTGTTGTAATGAATATCATCTCCACTTTCTTTTTTTCATCTCATTCTTCGACTGTTTCAAGAATTCAATTACCAAGCCACAAATCGAGTTCAAAGCAGTTCAAAACAAACTAGCAACATTTGTTGTTCCATCAGTTGCAACAGTCAGTCAGACAAACTCATTCAATCATCAGCTTTCTCCTTCAATTGAGTAGTATCCATCAACTCTAGTTGTTTATGATCCTTTTGGTATTCTTGGCTCACAAGCACAAATAGTTCACTAACTCAGTAATCACCCCATTAAATACTTGTGTGCAGGTCTATCTCCTTGCATGCCTTGTCTCACTGCTGCATGTTAAACCCATTGCTCCATTGATTCAGCACCATCGTTAGGCAGAAACCCAGTATCAATCCAATTCAGTCAATACTCATCTCCATTCGAATTTAGACAACGGCAGCAACAACTCCAAACCAAATTCATCCCGAGGTGCTAGTCGAACTCAGTCCAGACCACTACCAACTGCAGACCCCGAGCAACATCTCCATCAACTGTACCTTCACGGCAACTGCAGGTCGACAAACCCTGACAGTAACAGTCTATAGACTTCAGTTCTCGCTTTCTGACCCTCTGAGTCTCGGCCACAGCTACCACTCTGTCCATCTCAGCCAACTCCAACTACTGACAAAACCCACAACACCACTGCAGTAACCTCTTTACTGCCAATTCCAGTCGCGTCTGCTCTCGGAAACCACACAAAACCATCCAACCAACACCAGCTGCAACTAATGTCAGCCATCTTCCATTAACCACGACCACAGCTTCTTTGGTTGTTTTCACGACACTCAACCAACACCCATCTGGCCATCTGCTCTCAAGCCTTCTATTCCATGACCATTATTCTTCCCTGCCAACAGAAAACTCCAGTTCATACTGCCAAGATCTTTGGCAGTACTTTGAACCAAAATCTCCACGTTCATTTGCAGCTGCTTTCGGAAACCGAAACCCCAATTTCAGCCGACACAATTCAGGTCAAGTATCACTCGAGACTCCATCTGATTCAACCAAGCACCCAATATTCTCAAGCTTAGGCCACCGTCACCATTTCCAATCGATTAATGCCAAAACCCAAAATCGTACTCGAACTCAGGTAACTGGGAATGAACATTCCAGCCATTACGTCTTCATTCTCTACAAATCTCGTAAGTCCACTGCATGCGTCTGATTCCAGCCATTAGAATATTCATACTTCGAATCTGAGAAGGAGGACATAAACTCCACCACTTGTCTCACCAGCTTCGAGTCTGAATAACAAAGGCAGATGTGGTAATCATTTGTACACGTCCCACTCCTAAAACACCTTGTGCAGCTCACATGTTTTGGTGACCAAACATATTTCTTTATTCCACTAAATCGGGTCGTGACCAGCTGGCTTATGTGCTGCTGATATATAGAAAATACCAGGCCAGCTACATTTTGTCATTTTTGTCGCAAACGCCAATGTTTTAGATGCTTATGCTCCCGATAATCAGAATTGCTTGTACTTTCTGTAAAAGCACTAAAATAGTGTTGTTAGGCAAACTATCAAGTCTAGCTAATATAAATATGGGTATAAAATGTAGCACATACGTGCTTATCACAGTGAGAAAGCTATCAAACCATAATTTCTTTGGGAGGCAAGCTTGAGACATCAAGGCGAGACCAACTTCAGTAATATGCCTGTGTTTCCTCTCTGCCACACCATTTTGTTGTTGAGTATGTGGGCATAAGCAGCAAATGGTGATGCATGATTCATCCAGAAAATTCTTGAATTGTCCCTTCATTAACTCATAAGCACCATCTTCCTGAAAGTACTTGATGTTGACAGAGAAGAGTTTCTCATTTGTAATCTTGAAGTGCTTGAAACATGCTAAGCTCTCTGTTCTATCTGTCATTGGAAAAATCCAATGAAACCTGTTGTAATCATCAAGAAAATGGATATAATATCTATATCTTAAGTGAGAAATATGTGGTGAGGGGCCCAAAATGTCACAATGCACCAGCTCAAGTGGACTGCTTGTAGTTCTGTTAGATGTTAAAACTGGAAGTCTCTTGCTCTTACCAAGTTGACAAGAGTGACAGAGAGAGTCAAGGACACCAGGTGACAGTACTATGTGTTTGTTGTGAGATAAACTGTGAATAATTTTAGATGCAGGGTGTCCTAGTATTTTGTGGCATGTAGAAGGGGAGGATGTAATGGATACATGAGATGAAGTAATATTAGCTGATGAGGTAGTGGAGTGAATGGGGTATAAGTTATTATTGATAATGCCCTCAGCTAAGGTTTGATGTGTAGTTAAATCAGTGATTTCATACCCCCAAGGAGTAAAACCAATAGAGAAGTGATGTTCTCTAGTGAACACACCAACAAAGATTAAGTTATGTGTAAGTTGAGGTACAAATAAAACATTTGACAAAGTAAATGAGCCAGTAGAAGTATGTAAGATTGAGTTACCAACAAGTGTAATAGGTATATGATAACCATTTCCCACCATTACTGTTTATGTCCCAGTGTAAGGAGTAGAGTCTATCAACAATGAAGAGTCATAGGTCATGTGACTGGTTGCTGCAGAGTCAGGTAGCCAAAAAGGTGCATGATCAAACAATTCTCTTTGATGAGGCACCTTCAATGGATGTTTTCTAAGATGTGTGAGTTGACCTAATTAATTGAATGGATGTATTTGCTTGATGTGTCAAAAGGGTCTTGTTGTTGGATTCTTCAATCTAAGTATGAGCTTGTTGTTTGTTGCGATTGTATTGTCCATTGTTTCTTGATTGAGAATGTCTAAATATACATCAGAGATGGTGAACTGAAGTTCTTTGAATGTCCTGTTTTTTTGCATATTTGACATTCCACTTATGGTCAGAGTAATCGATAAAGGTGGGTGAAGGTCTTTCTGGTTGTGGTTTAAAGGATGGTTTATCACCAGATTTGGAAGATGATGTGTGAGTGAGAATGTATTCTTTGTGAAAAAGGCTAAGGATGTACATAGATTCAAGAGCAGCTGTAGTTTCAAGGTGATGGTCCTTAAGTCATTTCTCATGAGTGGCTAGCTTAGCTTTGAGATCAGCCAAGGACAATAGATTTTCACGATTTTTCACAACAATAAAGAAGTCATCATAGTCTCTACCAAGCTCATTTAACACATACATAACTAGATCACTGTCTACAACACGTTCATTAATAGCTGCAAGAGAATCTGAAATACTTTTAACCTCTTGGAGATACTCGGTAATGGATCTGTTTCCACGTTTGACTGATAGTTAGCGGCCTCTCAGCATGGATCAGCGAGCAGAGAACTGATTTGAGAATTCCTTAGCTAGATAAGCCCAAATTTCAGCAGATGTAGAGCATCCAAGAACAGAGCAGGAAAGGGAATCAGAAAAAGTAGCATTTAGGCAACTGTTGACATATTTATCCCATTTTCTCCACTTGCAATAACTGGGATTGAGGACTTCTGAATCTCCATCTTTGATGAATTCATATGGTGGTTTGATGGATCCATCTAGATATCCAAAGAGATCTGTGCTAATCATAACTGACTCCATCTGATTTTTCCAAATAAGAAAGTTTGTTTTATCCAATTTCATAGATATACAGTGATTTACATTTTGAAAAGGAAAGGTTGTAGTGGTTTCATAGTGAGGTTGTGTGGTTGTTGCCATTTTTGTGTAAAGGTAAGGTTGGTTTTTGAAAACACTACGTGATTTTGAGGGATTTGAAGTCTTGAAAGATGTAAATCTGTGAAGTTTTGAGATGTATTTAAGTGGTGGCGGCGGAAGAAATAACTAGGATCTCCCTTCCTGATACCATGAAAGATGTAATAAAATGAGTAGGTAGATGTATTCAAGATGTTATTAGACGTTACCAAGCAAGAGTTGTAGGGTTTTCTTAAATAGCAGGCAACCCTAGATAGAAAGCGATAAAATGATAACAGCACACTGATAAGATAAAGGCACCCTACAACAAGGGGCCTGGGCTTACATAAGGAGTAGTACTCTAACACATATACATGATACAAGACAAAATACTAGAACATACTGTTGAAATCCATCCTGAGTTTGATAATCTGCAATACTGCTGAAGAAGATGATGTGCATACTGCTTGAGAATGCAACAACGCTATCTTTATTAGTACGTACAAAACAAAAGTCAAATGTAGGATGCCTTCATGATTAATAACGAATAGGGACAAACAAAAAAAGATTTGGGAATCCATTAGATTATAAATTTTTTTTAAGAGTTTTAGGAAGTAACTGAACTAAAATTTCACTTAGATAAAAAACTAAAAAGAAGCAACAAATCATGTTAAAACATTAGGAATAACCTATTGAAAAGAGTTAAAAAAAATGAATACACTTATGAATAGAAGACATGATGAAGCAAAGAAAAAAAATATGAGAAAAATGCGATGATTAGAGTGATTGTCATTTGGGTGGAAAAATTGTTGAAGATTCATGGAGACAAAAAAGATTGTGTTTTCTAAATCTCAATTTTTCGGCCGAATTTTTAAATTTAGTGTTTTTAAGCCTGACATTTTTAGGGGAGATTCCAAAAGAATTAGGGGGACAGAAAAAGACAAAATAAGTTGAAAATACTTGTATGTCCCTTCATAATCGGTAGTTTATTTTTTTATTTTTTTATCTACCGATTGCAAAATCTTATTTTTGGGGCAACTATATATTCGGTAGTTATATGAATTATTTTGACTACTGATTATAGGCTCAACCAAATTATAAAAATAGAGGGTTTTTGTAAAATATCATTTTGGGGAAACTCTATATTCGGTAGTTATATGAGCTATCTTGACTAAGGGTGCACACAGTACGGTTCGGCTCGGTTCTTGCCGAGGCTGAGTACCTGTACCTCCCTAGCCTCGGTTCCAAAATTTTGGACCGGTACCTATACCTTGTACCTCGGCTCCGGTACCATTCGGTACACTTACGGTACCAAGCACGGTACCGGTACTAGGCGGTACTTTTTGAAGTCTTGGAAAAGTCGAAGCAAAACTGGTCCCTCTCGCAGTTACGAAAGATGTTGCTGTGGAGGACAGCATTGATCTATACCCCGCTTCCATCTTCTCCAAAATCCCTTTTGATATTCCTTCCATCCTTTTCCCAAGTATTTCCACCTAATAAGAAAAAAAATTATCATTAATTACAATCGAACAAATTCAGAATCAAAATTAATTTAAAAACAAATTTGATTACTTACATCTGTAACGCGATGATTGTTATTGTTTAGCTTCATTGTTAAGCTTGATTCAGCCATTTGTTGAATCTCTTTAACATATTTATCATCAAATTCAAGTTTTTCTAATCTCCTTGGAAGAACTGATGCTTTAAGATCAAAATTATTACATTTACGAATCTCAATATATGTAGCTCCTGATTTTTTATGTAAATCATTTTGTTTCTCTTCTAATTCATCAATTTCTTCCTCTAATACTGAATCTACATTCTTTCCTTGGTAAACTTTTTTGATGAGAAGAAAACTCTTCCCTAAGAAGAAAACTCAGAAAGAGAAAAGCTGCAAAGACGATGGAAAAAACAGAAAATGAGAAACCCGATTAATCCCTAAATCTAATGGTTATTATTGCTCGGTACATTTGGGACGGGACGGGACTTGATTAGGGCCGTGTACCTGTACCTCCCTTGCCTCGGTTCTTAGATTTTGGACCGGTACCTGTACCCCCTTCCTCGGTTCGGTACAAAAATAGGTACGGTTCCACCGGTCCCGGGATGGTCCGTCGGTCCGGCTCGGTTCCTGTGCACCCTTAATCTTGACTACCGATTATGCTAGGATTTCGGTAAAGAGGTCCACTGTATAATCGGAAGTCAGGATACCTTCATTTACTACCGATTATAGGCTCAACCGAAATTCAAAAAATAGAGAATTTTTGCAAAATCTCATTTTGGGGATACTCTATATTCGGGAGTTAAATAACCTAAATTCACTACCGATTATGGTAGCATTTTACCCAAAGGTCTACTTTAATAGGGAGTCAAGATAACTTTTTTTACTACCGATTATAGGAAAATCAAAATTCAAAAGATAGAGGATTTTATTTGGGGATAATTTATGTTCGGAAGTTATATAAACTAAATTGACTCCCGATTGTGGATTAACTTCCCGATTGTAAAGTTATCTACCGATTGTAAGGGTAGTTTGGTCATTAAAAAAAATGAGAGATAAGAGATGGCTACATTTTACGTTTGGATGACCTTTTTTGTCTTTCTGTGTCTCCCCTAATTCTTTTGGAGTCGCCCCTAAAAATGCCAGGTCTTTGAGAAAGAAATCCTTAAATTTATCAACAATAACTCTCATTGGTTTCTAAAAAAACATGTCTCAAGCCAATTTATCGAAATATTGGAGACATGTTTTTGGGCATACCAAAAAATTATCGGGCATATTCAAGGTTCGGCTCACAACTTCTTTTTTTGCCTAGGTTTGCTAGGTTCGGCTCACAACTAGACAAAATGTATGCCCAATAATTTTTTGATATGCCCAAAAACAGCCCTCAAATATTGTTATAGGAAACATCAGGCCTGTCTATTGCATATACTGTATGAGCCTACCGGCATAAGCCAGACCCATATATCAAAGAGGCTATTATTAGTTCAACTAAGCCAGGCCCATAAATCAAAGAGGCCTTTCTTAATTCAATTTTGTTCTGTTTTATACTTAAGAGATTTTAAGACTCATAAAAATCTGGCTTCAAAATTTCCATTAAACACTAATTATCTCTACAAAGAAAATAAATATGTGCGAGAAACCCACTAGTTAACCACTAATATGTATGTGATTAACCACTAATATGTATGCGAGAAACCCTAATTATCTCTGCAGAGATATTCTTGAACAGTTGGTCCAGAGAACAGTATGTGAGTTTGTGGTCACAGGTTCGAATTTTCCTGCGAGCATAATTTTGATAACCTAGCAAATCTTTTTATCTCTTTTCTAATCTTTGCAGGCTTCTATGATCGATCTGTTTTTGAAAACTGTTTAATCTCTCTTATTTAATCTATTTCATTTTCTCAATTTTATGAGGAACTAATCTTTCTTTTCTCCATGTATTTTCAGTTTGTTATGTCTCCAATGGCGTTTCTGTTGTGTTTCAGGCGTTTGCAGAGTATATCATAAAGCGTTTGCTTAACGGATTGTTCAGTGATGTTATCTCTTTAATCTTTGGTGATTCCATTAAGAAAGTAGACTACCGTTTCAACTCAGTTCATCTCTGGTTTGGTCTATCCCGCCTTCAACTTCAGTCAACGAAATTCAAAATTCAAATTTTTGAATTATTTTAAGAAAGATGTTTTCCTAATTTTACTCTTTTGGTTAACAACCAGCTGTTATTATTTCCTAAATAAAAATTATTCCAGTCCAATCTGTTGCCTTGATTATCGACAGAATATATTTTGGCATTCAATTCCATCTATATCTCAGAAGACATATTTAAGCAAAAATCCTAACCCTATTAAATCAATTCTTTCTCTTCACTGCATAAACCCTAACACTGGTTATAATATGGAAGAAGGAAGTAGTAGCAAAATGGGTGAACTGGTTAACAAGTTTAAGAAAGATACTTTAGATTTGGGAGACATCAATGAAGCAGTGATTGTTGGGAAGGATGTTAATTCTGGTGATATTGAAGATTCAACTTGGGAAGCAAGTGCTATTGGGAAGATTATTATGGAAGGAAGAATGAGTTATGACATGGTGGTAAAATACATTAAATTTACCTGGCCATTCTTAGCTCCTGAGGATTTGAGAATTGTTGAGATTGAACCAAATCTCATGATTTTTAAATTTAGCCAGTGGGATTTTCTTAACACAGTCATCAATGAAATACCATGGATCATCAATAAGAAGCTCCTTAATGTTCATGATTACATTCCTGACATGGTCTATACAAAAAAGCAATGGGGTTTTCAACAATTTTGGATCCAGCTACCATACCTCTTGCCAGAACTAATGAATACTGTTTCTGTAACCAAGATTGGTGAAATTATGGGAGAAGTCACATGAATTGAACCAAAAGATGCTATGCCAGTTGGGAAAGATCCAGTGAAAGTCTGTGTAAATGTGGATCTCTTTATGCCATTGAGAAGGGGAGTAAAGGTGATCACAAATGCAGTTGTCACATGCTGGAAGAGATTTTTCTATGAAAGGCAGCCTAATGGCATTTGTACTGAATGCTATGTTATTAAGCACTGTAAGATGGCTTATAAAGATGCAGCTACTTTTCTAACCAAAGCTCATGAAAAGCCATATTTTTTTGGTAAACCAAACTCTCTTAGGAAGAATATATCCTCTATCAATTCAAATGCTGTTCCTGCATCTGCAAAGTCACAAAAGAAATTTGTCAAGAATGCTGTTTTTGTTCCTCCCAAGGATGGAATTGCAGTTAATATCCACTCCACTTAGAAAAACTTAATAAGAAAAACTCTTGGGTTTGGAAGGGCATTTATAGACAGATAAAAACCATTAAAGATAACTCTTTTTGGACTGTTAGTTGTGGTACTAAGATCAAGATTTGGTTAGATAAATGGGTCATTGGTGTTGATCATCCTCCTAATCCTAAAGCTGGTTCTAGTTTACCTTCTAATCTCATTTATGTCTATGAGCTTTTCTTGCCAGGTACCAGAACTTGGAACATTCAGCTTATTCAGAACATTGTTGATCTGGATGTAGATAATAAGATCACTGCCATGCACATTCCTAGTAATGGAAATGATAAATTGAATTGGATCCATGAAAAGAAAGTTAACTTTACAGTTAAAAGTGCATACAAAGTTTTAAGTAGCCATACTGCTGATACTTCTGGACCCCAGATGGTAAGTAATCAAGTTTGGAAATCCCTTGGGGTTGTAGAGTTCCTCATAAGGTTAAACTTTTTGTGTGGAAGTGTCTTAAAGGAATTGTGCCTACTAGGGACAAGCTTTCTAATTATAAGAAGGGCATTGATGTGCACTGTAGTATCTGCAATGCTAATTTTGAAACTGTGGACCATATGATTCTTGATTGTCCTTATGCTAAATCTATCTGGATTGGTGTTAATGTAAATGTTAGTAATATCAAGGCTGCTCATGGTAATTTGTTTAACTGGATCATTAGCTGGTTTACTACTAATGTATCCCTCACTGGTGTTTCCTCTACAGATCAGGTACATTTCTTGTATTTACAAATGATTAAAACTTGGACAATTTGGAGAGATAGATGCACAGTTGTGTTTCAAAACAAATTTCCAAATAGAAAATTTAGTATTCATAGCATTCTGTCCCTGCTAGATGGCTGTAAATTTTTTTATCACTAATGTCTCTAACAGTACAGCAGTTCAACAGATACAGCTCCAATACTGGGATCCTCCTGATGATGATTTTATAAAAATTAATGTGGATGCTTCTTTTCTTAAGGAAAATTTAACAGGTAGCATTGGACTAATAGCAAGGAATTTTGCAGGAAACTGTTATGGAGCCAAAGGAACTTTCTACAATGGAGGAATGATCAAGGATCAAGAAGTGGAGCAGCTGGAATGCTTGGCAATGTATGTTGCAGTGAAGTGGGCAATCTCCAAGAAGTTTGTTAAAGTCATATTTGAATCAGATAGTGAATCTTTAGTTAAGTCAATATAAGAAGACATCTCTTATGTTCATTGGGTGAACAAAGGATTAGTACTAGACATTAAGAATTTATTTCAAAGTCAAGTCCATTTTGTTATTCAGTCAATTAAAAGATCCAAGAATAGGGTTACAGATTTAATAGCCAAGAAGAGTAGAAGAAGTGGTACTAGTTTTGAATATGTGGATAACTTTCCACCAGATATCTCCTCTTGGAGAGAAGGTGATAATGTAAGAAACAATCTTATAGATCTATAAAATTTTCTCTTTAGAATCAAAAAAAAAAAAACCACTAATATGTAGGACCATCAAGATCAACATTTAGGCATACATTTCTTAAACCAAAACATTAAGGGAGTCTGTGGGCAGAATACCGGCCTCCTTTTAATTAGGGTTTCAATGGTAACAAGTTGGTTTAGTAGGGGTATATATAAATTTAACTGAACAAGTGGTTTAGGAGGTAGAAGAGGTGGAGATGGCCTGCCGCCATAATCGTCTAACCAGTCTCCGACAAGAAATCACATTGAACATATTTTCTAGGTTACCAGCCGAGTCGGTATTAGATTGTAAACAAGTATGTAGATCATGGAAAAATCTCCTACTGTTTCATGATGATAATTTCTTTGCTTATCAGCATCTGCAGAGACATGATAATTTCTTTGCCTATCAGCATCTGCAGAGACAACATGGCCATGGTCCTCATGTATTAGTACAGCAGAAGCATAAGCCGTTTGAACATTATCGTTATGGTTCTGATTCTGAGACAATGGGTTTCGTGGCTTTTGACAGAGACGCCCAAGATTTTTGGTATTTAGAATACCATGACCAAGATGATGGGATTAATGACAAGCAGCCTAATTACCGCTCAAAGATGATTTTTTTTTTTTGCTCGGAACCGCTCAAAGATGATCAACATCAAATTTCCAGCAGATGTGTGTGGAGGACTAGTTGGTTCAGATAATGGATTGATTTGTTTATCAGTCAAGACCAAATACAATAGCATCCCTGCATACAAGTTTCAGTTGGAAGATATTCCCGACGAACCTTCATACATTTGTAACCCCATTACTAGAGAATTCGTGAATCTTCCACGGATACTGATCGACGAGAAGAAAAGCGATGATGATGTTCACATTGTGCATGGGTTTGGATACCACCCTTTAATTAATGAGTATAAGGTTGTTAGAGTTTCCTATATTGGAGCTCCCAATAAATTAACCCCAAGAAGGGGACTGGTTGAGATATATACACTTGGGAGTGGCAGTGGGTGGAGATATGTTGGAGAAACTGACTATTACTTGGGGTCAGATTATTTCGCAAATCCTAGAGGTGTTTGTGTTAATGGGCGTCTTCATTGGCTCAGTGATGAATTCCAGGATATTGTGGCCTTCGATTTGGTAGAGGAGAAGTTCCAATTGCTCCGCACTCCAACTACATGGGAGCGTTTCCCAAGAAAAATCTTTGTCGCGGGACACTGTTTGTGTCTTGAATACGTTTATTGTGACTCACTGCATTATTGTCTATTAAAGAATAATGAGGAAGACAGTAGTAGTAGTAGTTACCACATGAATGAGCAGGGGTATTACAAATCCTGGAATTGGAATAAAGAGGTCAGAATGCCATTCAAAGTGACATGCAAGATAAGAAGTTCAATATGTTCCATTACAAAGATGGGAAAAATATTATTAACCGATGGTCGAGAAGTGGATCCTTATTCAAGAGAGGTTTTGGAGTTCATTGGAAGTTGTAATTTTGATTGGAAGGTACCAGTACCACACACCAACACCTTTGTTTCTTTGGTAGCATTAGGAGAAACAAACGTAAAGAGATTTGAACTCTGATTCTATATAACCTATGCTATTATTTTTTATTTATTTTTCAATGTTTTGCAGCCAACCCAAAAAAGTTGAAAACTGCCAAAATAAGAGAAAAAACATAGGCTACATGGCCATGCATTATGCTTTCCATCAAATGAGAATAAAAACTTTTACTCTAACATTATGCTTTCATCCAACTATAGACACATTTCCATAAAATTTAACTCTCAAGTAATCCTTGGTTGTAATCAGCTGGATAGCTTTGCCTTCTTCTACTGTCTTTCATCCTTAATTTTGCAGCGCTTAGACTCTGGAACCTTATAATCTGGATTGCTCTCTTTTGTCACAGCACCACCGTCAACATTCAACTGCGCTCCTTCTATTTTACAAGAAACCCCAATTGTAATGACACAAGTATCATTTAATATATATCCTTTAGCAGGGTCATGGAGTTCACTAAGAGGCATGAAATTAGTCCAACCATTGTCAACAAGATTTGCTTCAAGAAATTTAGATTTCCTCCCTGCAAAACATCAGCCACATTTACAAAAACTTGAAAACCCAAAAAAATAAATAAAAATGGTAGTGCAAAATATACGGATCACACCTTTTACAACTCTGTTATTGGGACATGTCTGACTATGAACAGCAAAACTGAACATCGTTCCCACCGATTTTTTCAAGTCAACAGACTTCAGGAACAGTGATAAGTGATCAAACACTTTCCCTTGTCCCTTTGGATATATCAGTACTCTCCTACGATGAAAACCAAACAAATTATTTACCATGAGAGCCAGAAAAGAAACAAAAACATAACAATCAAATGCAAAGGAATTAGTAGTTGATAGTACCATTTATAATCACCAGTGGAGAAAACATCAGAATGAGTTCCATCCTGAGCGTTCAACTGTGAAAAGTTAGTGATCTTCCAATTGAGCATCGAAGATGTACTGAAGGAAGTAGAAACCACATCTATTTTTGTCCCCATGAGCTTGAATTTTTTTTTCTTCTGATTTTTTCTTACAGAAGAAGACTATGGTAAGTAGTATACCTTTTTGCGTTCACTAACAGCTAGGAAGTAGGACGTGCAAGTAAAGATAACCAAACTGTTAGTATTTATAAACCCAGCAAGTCAGCTATTAGAACCTCTTAAAACTCTAATTATAGGTAAGTTTCCTAGACTCACACACACACAAAAAAAAAAAAAAAAAAAAGAAGGTAAGTTTCCTATATTAGGATATTCCCTTCCCTTTCCAAATCAAAACCAACCCAATAGTTAACGAGTCCCGCTCGCTAGCGATCTATATAATGTAGCCCCGTCAACAATACATCGTGTGTGCAACACTACACGGCTCTGTAGAAATTCAATCTCACTTGGCTAAGTGCCACTTAGGCCGGTTCCTATGAGGGAGGTATAAAAGGTGTTTTGCAATCAACGTGGTTTAAGGAGTGTGAATTCGTGCACACTCCTTAACGAGTGTGTATTTCACATTTCAATCTCTATGATTGGTTTAATTTAGGGAGTTATGTAACGAGGGCAGTGATTCTAAACATGGAGGGTCATGGGGCCATGAGGAGTGTGAACAGATTTGGACTTGTGGTTTAAGAGCCAACATCAAAATTGTTGTTTCGAAATAAAATCATGGAAGAATCGATATAAACAATTCTGTAAATATTTAAAATCAAATGCCCTTGAATTTTTTGGGTAAAAACCCTGTCAAAAAATTTGCTAAAAAAACATGAAACCTAGTTTTTTTTTTTTGCTATGAAAAATCGCTTAACATGACAGACGGGGACTATAGCATTTTTGCTTCATTATTAACCACCTTGGGTAATTGTTTTATATGTTGGAGTAGAACAGAAAATATAAATGTTATCACAAAAATACGTAAAAATTGTACCAACATACATTTCATTCCGAACCACAACTAATGTCGATCACAGAACAGACTAAATGAGACAAAGTTTTGTTCCTCCAAGTAATAAAAGTTGACACATTACTAGATATGTTGCCAAAGGTACCATCTAATAATCCTTGTTTGCAATCAGCTAGAACTCTGAAATCTACAAGACCTCCTTGTCCGAGTCGCTCTATTTTTTCACAGCATCATCACCATCATCATTATAAATCGACTTCTCCTTGGATGATCTGCAAGTAACCTTAAAGAATTCTAGAGACACAACAGAAAGTTTAAAAGAGAGAATTGTTTTGTAATCACTGTGTAATAAGCAGTGATGAAGACTTTCTTATTTATAGAGAAGATTACAATAAATTTACAATGAAGAATAACTTCAATCTAGGAAAGAAATATGTAATTACATCAATCACTCTCAATCACTCTTAATTACAAAATATACTAATTGGTAAGAAAGTAAGGAAAGGATAATAAACGTATTTTCTAAATAAGGAAGCATATCAATACGTGATTGATATGCTTTGACTCAATATTTCCAATACTCCCCCTCAAGTTGGCGTGGGAGAAGGAAGGTCGACCACACTCAACTTGGAAGTTAGTCGACGATGTACTTCAGCTCCTAAAGGCTTCGTGAAAATGTCGGCGCGTTGATCCATGGAGCGAACATAGCTAGGTGCGATCAATTTTGAGATTATTTTTTCTCTGATGAAGTGGCAATCCAATTCAATATGTTTAGTTCTTTCGTGGAATACTGGATTTTCGGCAATATGAATTGCAGCTTGATTGTCACAGAAAACAGAGATTGGTTCCGTATGAGGTATACCAAGCTCATTGAGAATATACTTCAACCATTGAAGTTCACATGTAAGTGTGGCAAGAGCACGATATTCCCCTTCCGCGGAAGAGCGAGAAACTGTTGCTTGTTTCTTTGTTTTCCAAGAGATGGGACTATCACCAAGCAGAGTAAAATAACCTGTGGTGGATCGTCGAGTTGTGGGACATCCAGCCCAATCAGAGTCACAATAACCACTTAAATGAAGGGTACTGGTAGATGATAAGAAAAGGCCTTTCCCAATAGTACCTTTTAGATAACGAAGAATACGATTTGCGGAATCCATGTGAGTACTGTAAGGATTACTCATAAATTGACTCAGAGTATTTACATCATATGTGATATCTGGTCTTGTTACGGTGAGATATAGCAATCGACCAATGAGGCGGCGGAAGAGAGTTGGATCGGACATAGGTTGACCATCATTAGGTTTTAGTCGAAGTTGTTGTTCCATAGGGAAATCATAAGTGCGAGCCCCTGTCAGTCCCGCATCTTTTAAAATATCAAGAATATATTTTCGTTGGCATAAAAATATACCACTACTTGAACGAGATACTTCAATTCCTAAAAAATATTGAAGTTTACCAAGATCTTTAATTGAAAATGATTTTTCCAAAAAGGATTTAAGTTTGGAAATTGATGTTTCATTGTTTCCGGTAATGATTATATCATCCACATAAACGAGTAAAAAAAGAGAAATTGAGCCCTTCTTATATGTAAAGAGACTGTAATCAGCAGTGGATAGAGTGAAACCCTTTTGTATAAGGGTGTTTGAGAATTTTGAAAACCATTGACGAGAAGCTTGTTTAAGGCCATACAATGATTTTTTTAATTTGCAAACGGAATTCTCCCCCTTACGGGAAAATCCGGGTGGTAATTTCATATAGACTTCTTCTTCAAGATCACCTTGTAGGAAGGCATTATATACATCTAATTGGTGAAGTGACCATCCTTTTACGGCTTCAACAGAGAGAAGAAGACGAACTGTAACAAGTTTTGCAACCGGTGCGAAAGTATCATGATAATCAATACCTTCGACTTGAGTATATCCCTTAGCGACAAGACGAGATTTATAACGTTCAACGGATCCATCGGGACGATATTTGATTTTATAGATCCACTTACAACCTATTAGTTGTTTACCTGGCGGTAATGAGGTGATAGTCCAAGTATTATTAGCTTCCAAAGATGAAATTTCCCTTTTCATTGAATCACGCCATTTCGGATCTTTCATGGCTTGCGTAAAAGAAGTGGGTTCCGTTGATTGAAGAACTGAGAATAAAAAAGCCTGATGGGATTGAGAAAAAGGTTCAAGAGAAAGAAAATTGACCAATGGATATGGTGTTGAAGAAACATTAGAGCAATGATAAATTTCTAACCATTTAGGTGGTTGACGTTGTCGCACCGGTCTATCCAAATTTGCAGAAATATTTGGAGAATGTGAAGAAGACGTGGATGACGAATCTTCTTCATTGTCAAATTGTGATTGAGGAGAATGTACGGGTGATAATGGTACATTCCTTGATGGAGATTCTTGAGAAGGAGTGACACTACGATTAGTTGATGGAGTGACACTAGAATCAGTTGGTGAATAATCAAGAGAATTATCTTTTGAAAAAGATTCCATATAATCAAACATATGACCATCTTTTAATATCGGCAGAGAAGTTAATGGAAAGTTTTTAGTTTGATTACATATGGTATTATTGAGAAAGGGAAATTCTCGTTCATGGAATACTACATCACGAGAAGTGATAATTTTACGAGATTCGATATCAAAAACACGATATCCTTTTTGACCGTAGGGATAACCAACAAAAATTCCCGGATTAGCACGAGAATCAAATTTATTTTTGATACGAGTGTTTCTTGCGAAACAAAGACAACCAAACACTTTTAAGTTTGAATAAGATGGTGATGTACCAAATAACATCTGATGAGGGGATTGATTTCCCAAAAGAGGAGTCGGCATTTTGTTTATCAAGTAAACAGCAGTTTGTATACACTCACCCCAAAATGAAATAGGTAACCCAGACTGAAAACGAAGGGCACGAGCTATATCAAGCAGATGACGATGCTTTCTTTCGACAACACTATTTTGTTGTGGTGTATCAACACAACTGCGTTGATGGAGAATCCCATGTTGGGCATACCACGATTGAATTTCTTTAGAAAGAAACTCTGTACCATTATCAGACCGAATAATTTGAAGTTTTGGGATGAATATATTTCCATTTCCAGAGTGTATATTAGAAATTTTTGAACCAAATTGAGTTTGAATCATGTTAAAAAAATAAACCAAGAATTTTTTTGTGTCTGATTTAGCAGGTATCAAGTATAACCAAGTGCATCGTGTGAAATCATCAACAATAGTTAGAAAATAATGTGCACCAGAGTTAGAAGGAATTTTAAATGGACCCCAAATGTCACAATGTATAATCTCAAAGGCACGAGTAGTAGAACTAGTACTTTTATTAAATTTCAAGCGAGATTTTTTTGCCCTAGGGCATACATTGCAAGAACAATTCATAGACGACTTAATATAAGGATAAGTCTTACATAAAAATTTGAATCTAGGATCTGACGGGTGGCCTAAACGCCAATGCCATAGATCGAAATTTTCTAAAACTAAAGAAGAAACAGCAGTACTAGTTGCTGAGCATAGAAAATAAAGGCCATCTTTGGCTTTACCCCGACCAATATCCAATTTCGTCGAAGGGTCCTGAAATACACAGTGACATTGATCAAAAAACACTTCACAGTGGATAGAGGATGTCAATTGAGATATTGATAATAAATTAAATTTAAAGGAAGGTATATAATATACATCCCGTAATTGAAAAGTTAATGAAAAAGTCACAGTTCCGATATGAGTAACAAGGTGATTCTCACCATTAGGTAACTGGACATATATGCCATTAGGGGCTAATGTATATGAAGAAAATAAAGAGAGAGAAGAACATATGTGTTTAGATGCACCAGTATCAATAATCCAAGTAGATTCAGATGGAAGAACCATACCTACGAGATTGGAAGTTGGGACGGACGGAACATCCGTTGGAGAATCCACAAGAAGGGATAGAAGCTTAGCATACTGATCCTTTGTTATACCAGGGATTGGTACTTGCAAGTTAGGTCCATTTGATGATGAAGCAAGAGAAGTTCCATCTTTGGTTTTGGTTGGATAACCATGAAGCTTGTAACAAGTTTGTTGAGTATGGCCTACACGACAACAGTGGTCGCAAACTGGACGAGGGCGCTTATGATTCTGGACGGTACGAGAGGGCTGGCGACCATCATTTCGAGATACATTCAAAGCAGCAGAATCCACTATAGGAACAGTGGAGTGATTGAGCTCTTGTTGTTGCTCTTCTTGGCGCACAAGAAAATAAATCTTAGAGGTATTAGGAAAAGGTTACATCAACAATATTTGGCTGCGGATGGCAGCAAAACGGTCATCAAGACCTTGCAAAAATTCCATCCCCTGATCTTGCTGGAGACGTTCCAATGTGGATTTGGCATTTCCACAAATACATGGAGAGATAACAACAAGGGATTGCAGTTCATCCCATAATGATTTTAGCTGAGTAAAATAAGAAGATACAGTCAAACCTTCTTGTTTGAGGTGCGAGATAGCACGCTTGAGTTGAAAAATCTTTGGGGCCGATGAATGGAAAAAACGAGTACGCAAATCCTTCCATATTTCATGGGCAGTGGATGCATAAATAATGATGTTGCGAATGTCAGGGGAAACCGAGTGGAGGAGCCAGCTGCTAACAAGGTCATTTGAACGTTCCCAAGCAGCAACATCCTTAGGATCAGCATCAGATGATGGTTTGACAAGAGTTCCATCAACAAAACCCAGTTTGTTCTTTGCTCGTAGAGCCATGGTGATTGCACGAATCCATGTCCCATAATTATCACCGGACAACACAGGGGTGACAAGAGAAGTTGACGGGCTGTCTGAATGGTGAATGAAATAAGGATCGACGATCGAACTCATGGCATTGTTCATGTTTTCAGCTGTATTGTTAACAACAGAACCCATGGTAGCCAAAACAAATTGAAAAAAAAAATAAAATGAAGGAAAAAATAAAATAAAGAAAAATATGATATGACTCAACCTAGAAAACCTAGACGAAGGATACCATAAAGAATTCTAGAGACACAGCAGAAAGTTTAAAAGAGAGAATTGTTTTGTAATCACTGTGTAATAAGCAGTGATGAAGACTTTCTTATTTATAGAGAAGATTACAATAAATTTACAATGAAGAATAACTTCAATCTAGGAAAGAAATATGTAATTACATCAATCACTCTCAATCACTCTTAATAAAAAAATATACTAATTGGTAAGAAAGTAAGGAAAGGATAATAAACGTATTTGCTAAATAAGGAAGCATATCAATACGTGATTGATATGCTTTGACTCAATATTTCCAATAAACCTCAACTACAATAACACAAGTATCATCCACGATATATCCCTTCTTAGGGTCGTAGAGTTCAGTAAGAAGCATGAATGAATTCCAACCGTAGCCCTCATTATTAAATTTGGTGAATTTGTATAGTTTTTCTGCACAATAAAAAAATATAGATTATAGATACATAAATATGCGATTAATATAATATATCATTTGTGTTTGTGGCGTATAAACTGTTTGGAATCCCCGGGCCTAACTAACCTCGAAAACCGTCTTGCAAGGTTAGGATTGCCCAAGGCTTATTAAGCATGGGACCTAGGTTGCCCTAGGCGATGTGGTACTATTTAACATCCCCCTCAACGACTAGGGCTACACTAACTGAGTGGCACGGAAGCCACAGATGCACACAGGCGGATACTGAGTGGTACGGAAACCACGGATACACTGACACTGAGTGGTACAGGAACCACGGACACACGGATGGACACGGGTAGCGTTGAGTGGGGTCTGGCTCTTATACCATGTTAGGAATCCCCGGGCCCAACTAACCTCGAAAACCGGCTTGCAAGGTTAGGATTGCCCAAGGCTTATTAAGCATGGGACCTAGGTTTCCCTAGGCTATGTGGTACTATTTAACATGTTAAGATACGTAGGAGTGTCATCCTACAGTGGATATATTCCACCATTACTCCAAAGATACGTACGTATATATTTCTCTTTAATCTAAGGATATGTACGTATATACTCTTTCTAAGTTTTATTCATATATTATTCTGCATGTAAGATATGTTTCTTTGTTATTTCCTTTTTCTCTTTTGTGTACTTGTATAAGAGAAGATTGGCTTCATTTTAATTGGTATCAGTTAATATACAATCATCTTGATTCCATGACATCTCTTGTCATGGCATCAGAGCCACAAGAGATTCAATCTTCCGCTGTAAACTCTCAATAAGATCCAATCTTCTGCTGCAAACCCTGAATAATCAAAGTTTATTTCAAACCCTGAAATCCTGATATCTAGAATCCTATCATGTCTCGAGAAGACAACTCACCAATAACAATCAAGTTCTATGGAATTAACTATAACCATTGGTCCTTTCTCATGAGAAGTTTTCTCAAAGGAAAATGACTATGGAAATACATAGATGGTGCAGAAAAACGTCCTGAAACAATTGCCCAAGAGAAAACAGACAAAGCAGACAAGTCAGAATCATCATCAAGTGACAATATCGATCAATGGTAGATTAACAATCATAGAATTCTTACATGGATTGGAAACACTGTTATTACATCCATCAGTATGCAGCTTACCAACTTTGAAGTCGCCAAAGAAGCATGGGACTTTCTTTCCAAAAGGTATACTCAAATCAATTTTGCTCAACGTTATAAACTTGAACAAGATATTCGATCCTTAAAGCAGCAGAATGATCAGAAAATATCATATTTTCACTCAGAGATATCTGTAATATGGATTCAATTAGCATTAATGGAACCCAGATGGACATCTGATGCAGAAATGTGGCGAAAATATCGAGAATAAACAAGGTTAGTTCAACTTCTAATGGATTTAAGAGACGAGTTTGAATCTGTCAGAGCATCAATTCTACACAGAACACCTCTACCAAAAGTGGAAGTTGCATTGTCTGAACTCATCACTGAAGAAACAAGGAAGAGAATTAAACCAGAAATCTCAGCTGTTTTTGCTGCATCTTCAAGGCCAAACTATAATACTCAAAAGAATCCATCAAGATGTGATATATCTCAAGTTCAACGCCACAACTGCGAACAACTTGGACATCTAGCCAGAAACTGTACTCAGACATATTCAACAACATCTCAAGCTATATCTCCATACCAATGCAACTACTGCAAGGAAATTGGACATACGGTGAACAACTTCACATCATCAACATCAAGAAATATGCGAGAGAAAAGTAAGAATTTGAATTCAAGTGCATCAACAAGATTTACTGCAGCACCAGCCTAAGCTGAACTAGAAAATAAGCATGAACCATCTCTACCTGATATTCAAGAGATGATTAAACAAATCATGTCAATTGGTAATAATTCTTCATTAGCCTCTGCATTGGCAGTTCCTACAGGTATATTCTCAATTGAGTGGTTTCTTGACTCAGGTTCTTCCAACCATATGATATTTAATCCACACATGTTTGAGAGTATGAATCCAATAATAACTCCCAATATTCATACTGCTGGTGGATCACAATTGACTGCAAGTCATATTGGAGTGGTTAAAATATCTAACAAGTTATATATACGAGAAGTACTCCTTGTCCCAAATATTATTATGAATCTCATCTCCATTGGACAACTGTGTGATCAAGGATTTAAAATTCACTTCTTTCCTTTTGGTTGTGTTATACAGGATCCAAAGACGGAGAAGCTAGTTGGGATAGGCCGTAGAGTGGGTCGTCTGTACCTTCTAGAGATGCTCATTGTCCCCATTCAATCTAAAGTTTAAGTTGTTGTTGTTTCAACTTCTACATAGAATTCAGTATCTCCATTCATGTCATGGCACTCTAGGTTAGAACATGTTTCTTTTCCTTGTCTTAGATATATGATCAATAAAGGTTTGTTAGGTTCAACTCAACTAGAAAAAGAACCTTGCTGCATTACTTGTAAGATGGAAAAACAACCAGCTTTACCTTTTAATAAGAGTACAACTTTTTTTAATGCTCCATTTGATCTTATTCATTCCGATGTTTGGGGTAAATATCCTATTGTTTCAAAGGGAGGGCCTTTATACTATGTGATTTTTATAGATGATTACACCTAATATACTTGGATATACCTGTTTAGTTCAAGGTCAGATTTCTTAAAGATTTATACTAAGTTTTCTACCATGGTCAAAACCCAATTTGCAAAAACCATCAAAACCTTCCATGCTGATCAAGGGGGGGGAATATATTTCAACTCGTTTAGAAATCATCTTAAATATGAGGGGACTATTCTCAAATTATCTTGCACTGAAACTCCTGAGAAAAATGGTGTTGCAGAACGCAAACAACGTCATATAGTAGAAAAAGCTAAAACTCAGTTACTTTCTGCGTCAGTTCCATCAAACTTTTGGGGAGAATCTGCTCTTACTGCGGTTTACACAATAAATCGTATTCCAACTGTTGTAATAGGTGGTATATCTCCATATGAACGTCTCTATGGAGAAATACCCAATTATTCTCAACTACGTGTTTTTGGATCAACTTGTTTTGTTCTACTCCAAGAAAGAGAACGTAACAAACTCAGTAAGAAGAATTCAATATGTATTTTCTAGGGTACGGGATAGAACAAAAAGGATATCGTTGCTATGATCCCACAAGTCAAAAACTTCGTGTCTCTCGACATGTCACCTTTTGGGAGAAAATACCATATTTTTCCCTTCCTAAGAGCAAGCTTTCAGAGAATTTCACATATCAAGATCCTTTTGATATTGGTACTCTTCCTTTAGAACCAAACTCTGAGACAAGTATATCACTAGAACATTCTCAATCTTCCATTCCTGATACTCAAGAACTGCCTAAATTCTTTACTTCTCCTGAACAAGATGCACCAGAATTCTCCACTCCTGATGCTCAAGATGAACCTGAATTATCATCGAATCACTCTATGCATTATCCTGACACGGCTTTTCCTGAACAGGATCCTATGCCTGAAGAGATATCTTTGCCTCCTCGTGAAAGATGTCCCCCAGCTAAGTTATCTGACTACCATTGGTATTTGTCAACTATTTTTCCATTGTATGAACCAAAATCTTACATAGAAGCTTCCGCCATTCCGGTATGGCAACACTCAATGAAGACAGAATTGGGTGCACTAGATAAAGCTGGAACTTTTGACATGGTTGATCTGCCACCTGGGAAATCTGTGATTGGATGCAGATGGGTTTACAAGATAAAAACAAAAGCTGATGGCAGTATAGAACGACACAAGTCTCATCTGGTTGCTCAGGTAAATACACAGGAGTATGGAATTGATTATGAGGAAACCTTTGCACCAATTGCTCGTATGACAATAGTTCGCACTCTCTTGGCTGTTGCTGCAGCTCGTGCATGGGATCTTCATCAAATGGACGTTACAAATGCGTTACTCATCCGAACATACCATAATCCCTCACTCTTTTCTTGCTATCGGTTTGACTGGTAATGGCAAAACTGAACTCTGTATACACAGTTTTGGCCAAGTCAACAGGCACTAGGAACAGTGACAACTGTTGATAGACTTTCCCCTCTCCCTTTGGATATATATGTACTTTCCTATAAATGAAAAAGTAGGAGGATTAATCAAAGAAAACTAAAAAAATAAACAAAACAGAGTAATTCATAGTACTTATATTTAGACTATACCACTTTAAACTACCAACAGAGAATTCATCAGAGAGGAGTCCATCTTCAGAGTTTATCTTTGAAAAGTCCTCGATCTTCCAAATAAAGTTAGTAGAGAAAGATGGATCTAATATTTCAGATGACATTATGATCAGTAAGAAGCAAGGAGATTTGAAATAAAAAAATGCAAGAAAAGGCAAGTGTAGATCGAATTAAGGTATTTATAAGCTTTTCTCATAGACAGACTAGAGACTTTGAATTTGTTTGCTTGATGGTTAGTATTCTTGAGAGAGAGGGAGTTGGGTCTTCAAATTACATTAAAGAAGGACACGTTCTTCAAGACTTAATTCGACATGAAGTATTGGCTTAATTATTTCACTGTTGAAAATGGCTTCGTATGCCAAGTTAATGGCAAAGGCCAAAGGGATAAGAAGTGGAAAAAAAACTTTTTTTTACAACTTGATATGTTTACATATTCTATACTAATTTTTACGTAGATAACTTATTGCTTAATCAACTCGGTATCTTGATTCACAGATCTTCATAAATTTGGTGATGTGATATAAAATTTTATACGATTTACTAGGTAATAAATATAATCAAGAATTGGATAGGAAATAACCAGACTAGAAGAGAGAATTAACCACAAATTTCAGTGAATAAAAACGTTCGGCTAAAAAAAAATCTATTTTTGTATAGAGAATATTGATAATATTGATTGAATTACAAGGAAAGTTTCGAGTATATACCTCAACTGGACTTTCTTGATTTTTATCTTCTTTTTTTCCCCATCGAAATTCCCTAAAAAAGTAAAAATTTGAGTTAAGCTCACCTAAGCCTAGCCCAAATACTCCCTCCATCCTAGTTTAGATGCCAAAATAGGATTTTGCACAAAGATTAAGAAACACAAAGAGAATATTTTTTTTTCCACAATTACCCTAGGTTAGTATTTAATGTTCCTAGGTTTTAGATGTCTAGGTTTTATTGTTTAGTTGGAAAAATTCAAATTAGAGGAAACATATATAGGAAAATATTTAAGAGTGTGTCTTGAAAATTAAAATACACAATTCTCCATGTTATGGTATGATTCCAAGTGAGGGGCAAATCAGGATAAAAGGTGGAAAAATATGAAGTATAGCAAGTATTCTAGGACAAAAAAAATCTCCAATTTTAGCATCTAAACTAGGACGGAAGGAGTAATTTTTAATGCATATATATGATGAGAGAAATGCTAAAATTACGTTAAAAGTTCTTCTCTCCGCGTTTGTTTTCCAATTTTCCTTTCATAAACCATCAGCTCCTTTCGCACATCACGTTTCGCTAATACATCTAAGGATTATTAGATGGTACTTGTGGATTGTGCAGTTGCCTTCCCCAAAATATGTAGCGGCCACCACCCGCATTGGCAACCACCAACATTTTAGCCCTACCCGAAGAAGATTTCTAGGGAAGTTAGGAAATGCCCTAATACGGGGTGCAATGTTAAAAATCTGTCCCAATGTTAAAAATATTTCGAAAAATGACTCATTCCATTAATATTGTCATCCAACCCAGTTAAGTGACATGTGCAAGGCCACCATCACCACCAGAACCACCACCAAAACCGTCGCCCCATCACCTAAACCCTAAACCTTGAATACTGGATTTTGAACCCTTAACCCTTCCATTCCTTTCCTTCTCCTTGTTTTTGAGTTACATATTGAACATGTTGGTTAACTAGTTGGCTTGATCGGCCACGAATTTTGTTGTTTGAGCACACTGAACCATTCTACTAATCCTTATAAATAAATCAAAAACAACCATTCTACTAATCTCTGGCTTCCACAACTAATGTACAATGTTGTTAGGCTTTCTATAAATTTGAGGAAAAATTGTTTGTGAATTTGGTTTGTATAAATTTCGTCACAAAGGCTAATTGAAGTGCAGAACAGAATGTGATACTCATGCAAAGGAAATTTGTAGTAAACCTTCAAGGGTAGAAATTATGTCAAAATCTAACTTATTTATGATGCTACCGGCATTGCCCTGGCGGGAATATTTATATAAAATCAAAAATGAACACTGAATTTGAATGGTGAAGTAGTAAAGATAAATAACACTGCCAGAACTCAAAAATCATTTGCAATCAAATATACACAACATAGCAAATTTGAAGACTAGTGCACTGTATGTTTACTAGTGCACTATACAGAATTTGTGTTTCCCAATTTCAAATTGGTAGAACTCATTGATAAAGGTCTGGAAATATTACAATTTGCATGCACCTGCACATTCTATAGGAAGCGCATTTTTTTGAATACTTATTATCCAGTATCCACCATGGTTAGGTGTCTGATTTGCTGAAGTAGAACAGAAAATATAAATGTAATCTATAATAATATGGGTAAATTGATACTAACATCGATTTCATTTCAAAGTACTCTATTAATGTGAATAAGAGAATAGACCAAACTAAACACAGTTTTACATTCTAAAACAATTCCATCAAGCATTAAAATACGACTAATAATCCTTAACTGCAATCATAGACTGTATGGATCGCTATCTTAATTCACGTCATCCTCATCAATCCAATTCCTGTCCATTCTACAAGTAACCTCAATTCTAATAACACAAGTATCATTCACGATATATCCTTTACTAACGTCGTAAAGTTCTTGATAACCAAGACGCGTGAATATTGGGCAACCCATGCCGTCATGATTGGACACAGTGTACATGCGTTTACGTTCTGCATAATCCAAAATATGTAACCAGATAAATAAAGGAACAAATGTGATAATCTAACAAGAAATATACCAATTAATGGCCGTATTGTCCCGTATATACTAAAACTATTAAAGTATATACAGATCTAGAGATACCATATTTCACTTTGTACTTGCTATTGGTTTGACCAGTAATGGCAAAACTGTGCTGCGTATACACATATCTTGTCAAGTCAACAGGGATTAGGAAGAGTGTCAAGCCATCATACATTCTCCCTTCTCTCCTTGGATAAATGAGCACTTGCCTATGAGTGAAAAGAACATTTTGAGGATTAATCAAAACTGAAGCATCCATGTAAGAAAAGAAATGAGAAAACAAGAAATCAAAACAATGGTTTTGGTAGTAAACATTTATACCATTTAAAACAGCCAACAGAGAAGATATGAGACAAAATTCCACCATCAGAGTTCACCTTTGATAAGTCAATCTTCCACGTGAATCTAGTAGTGAAAGAAACGTTTGATGTTTCAGATGCCATTGTTAGTAAGAAGCAAGAAGATAACTTCATAGAAACAAGGGGCCAGTGTAGAATGGGGGTATTTATAAGCTTCTCATCATGTACTGTATTAATTGGAAGGAAACTAGAAAGACATGAGACATTGAATTCAATTTCTCGATGGCTAGTATTCTTGAGAGAGAGGGAGTTGGGTCTTCAAATTACATTAAAGAACGCCTTTTTCAAGACTTCAAAATTAAATGGGTTTTGTTATCTTGTGCACCCATGCACAAAATAACAGTCGATCATTGACATTGTAAATGATAAACACCAATAAAAAAATATGAGAGATAGTGTCTTGTGCAAGGGAAAGTGTACACTTGTATAGAGAAAAATTCAAAAAATCCATGATTATTTCCCTTCTTCAATGCACAAGACGCTATCTCTCATATTTTTTTATTGGTGTTTATCATTTTCAATGTCAGTGATTGGCTGTTATTTTGTGCATGAGTGCACGAGATAACAAAACCCAAATTAAATTCTGGCTTTGACTGTGGAACATTGGCTTCGGGTATGAAGAAAAATGAATGAATTAATTAATGCTTAGCAAAACCATTCATTGGTAACAAGGTTATCATGGTCACATTCAATTGACTAACCCAATGAAGGCTAGTGCGGGGAGGGGCATAGTGAATACCAATCGATCAAGACGTATGTTTTTTTTTTTCGTATGCATGGATAGTTGAATACTAGCTAGAGCGGAAGGCCCAAGAGACCTCTAAATTCTAATGAGCAATTAGAATGGGATCTTTTGAGGCGTGATTTGAATGGTGTCCCTGAGCTTGTGGAAGAGTATGATGATTTGGTGATTATGGACAACTTTAATACCTCTACTTGTTACGAAATGAAGTCAGGAAACCTTAATGACTGCGGTTTTGATAAGTTCCTTTGGAACGGTAATATTCCAAACAAGGTGAGCTTTATTATTTGGGATACTTTTCATGATTCGTTATCTACAAGAAATATGTTGCGACATCGAGGTGTGAACATTGATAGTGAGCTGTGTGTTTTATGCAACGACGTCAGGGAGTCAGCTAATCATATACTCATTCATTGTAAGTACTCTTTTGAGATTTGGAATTATTTCATCAATTCTTTTAAGATTGCCTGGCCAATTCCGAATACTTTGATTCGACTGTTCGAACCTTGGTCTAACAACGTGTTGCAAGGGAGAGGTAAGGACGTTTGGGAAATCCTTCATTACGCAGTTTGTTGGATTTTGTGGAAGGAGAGGAATAGAGAGGTTTTGGAGAACGTTACAAGAGTGTGCAAGAAAATATTGATTTGGTTAAGCAATTGGTAGTCCTTTGGTCTTGTGACAACGAAACATTTAAGTATGTTGATCCTAGCTTAATTTGGAGTAATTGGACTACTCTGATGTGTACGTAACTGCGTTGTATTAACCTCGGCTTGTTCCTTGGTTCGCTTTTTTCTTTAATATAACCTTCTCTTCAGAAAGAAAAAAAAAAAAAAAGAGTGGTTGTGTTTTTGTGCCATAAAATTATCAGAATCATAGAGACCAACTTATATACAAACTAGGATAAAGTCCCCGATCTATCACGGGTAAGATTATTCTATGTAAGTTTATATAGTGATTGGAACTATTTTCTTGATTGTGCTTACAGATACATTTCCATTCAACATACTGTTAAGGAATTGATTGGCAGCCGGAAAGGTTTCAATCTTTCTTATAGGGGGAGCAATTATGGAAGAGACTCCCAGCCGCAATCATCTTATATATATATATATGCTATAATAAAGAAAAGACCCATTTTTGGGTGGTTTTGGTGTAGCACGACGGAATGTCTAAATTGACCCTCAAATAATCTTACTAATATAAATAAAAGAGTTAATTGTTTGGTGAAGCTTTTCACATGACAACAATATCCCTATTAAATAAGTCTTTAATCAATGTTTGTATATTTACAGGAATATTATTGTTTTAAAAATAGATCAAAAAAATTAAAACTTAGATATCTTTAAAAATATATATCGGATTTTTGTAAAATTAGTATATTTGGAAAGCTCTTTGAATTATCTACATAATGAGTACAAACAAGAATATTAAATTTTTATTTTAAGAATTTTTTTTTCATTATTATCAAATTTCTTTATGACTAAAAAAATAAATAAATAATTCAACATATTTATGGAATAAAATAATAAAATATATATTTTTTATTATTTTATTGGATGAAATTTTGCGAGACATGGTGCGTTGATCTGACAATGTGCGGTGTAGATTGGGCGGATTGTTGGGACACACGCCACGAACGACCCTCATTATTTAGAAAAACTGCTATATTAATTTCGTGCACTGATTGTGAAAATCCAGAAAATAAAGAAAAATACTATATTAATTTCGGACATTTATGATTAAAAAAAAAACAATTCAACATATTTATGGAATAAAATAAAATAATTTATATTTTTTGAACAAAAATAAAGAGTGTTCGCTGATCTTCATCCTCCTCTCCTTGTCCTCTGCATTTCGAGATGCTATTTGACCATCGTTTCTCTTTTTCTGGGGTTTCTTCACAAACCCTAATTTGATTAACGATGCGTACAAACCGATCCTCACCAGTCCTCACACAACACTCTCAAGAAACCCATGATTCCCCTTGCTCTTACACTTCGTCCCCGGGTTCATCCTCCTACCATCTAGGTGATAGGGAACATTACAATTCTTCCCAGGCTAATCGGGGGGATAGGTTACTTTGTCCCTTTGCCAATTTCGATGGTTGTCAGGGAGGTGTGCCTGGCAGGGGATATGCTACAAAGCGTGAAGGATTTGCACTTTCCTACAGAGCGTGACAAAGACATTTTCAGCGAACGTATTCGTACTACTGTTAGATGTTTTTCCTCATGGGAATGTGTATTGAATGATATGCAGAAATGGCTGTGTGTTAAATGCATGTGTATCCATGCATGGAAAAAGACTTGTAGGTCTCCGTCACACCCTACTGAGGTCATCGCAGGTCCCTTCAATGGTTCAAGTGCAGATTTTCTAATTCATGGTGTCGAGAAACCACAAGCTGAAGTTGTCATCGCTGCTGTCAACTCTCCTCCTGTGGTTGACGATGTTGGAGCCGGTATTACGGTGGATTTTCTTAATCAGGTTCTACAAAGACAGATCAAAACTACTTTGAGTATTTCATCGTCCATCAGGCTTCACTTCTCTCGAACCCTGAAGTCTTCTTTAGACTTTGTGCTTGCAAACCCGAATAGTCCTACTGCCTAGATACGTTTACTTTTATTGCCTTCTTGTACCTTATGCCTTTACGATCCTAAAAGCTCGACGGAAGAACGCTCAAGTAAAAGGAGGAAACTACAAATGGGGGCGATTAACAATGCGTTGCTGACTTGGAAGGAACCCTCTGGCTGTTGCATTTTGGCTCACTAGCTATTGGATATATCTAACCAGGCTTCACGAAAATAACAACCAGGGAAGAAAAAGAAGAATACGAAGTTGTTGGCCTGTAGAAAGAAGCTTAGTTATGGCCATTATACCGCTGCCATCCGCATTCTCTCCTCCGATGGCGTAGCTCCACCAACTCCCGATACCCTTTACGAGCTTCAGCAAAAACACCCGTATGCCCAGCCTCCAACTATACCAGCGGAAGATATTCCATCTCCTTCACTTTCTGTTACGGCTAAGGATGTTTTGCTGGCTCTCAAGAACTTTCCCAAGGGTACTTCCTGTCGGAGGGATGGACTCAGGGCACAACACTTGTTAGATGCCATGAGTGGTGCCGGCGTTGCTGTTGCTGATGATTTGTTACTTTCCATTACAGGTGTGGTAAATTTGTGGCTTGCGGGAAAATGCCCTGCCATCCTTGGTGATTTTATAGCTAGTGCTCCCCTAACCCCATTGCTTAAGCCCTGAGGTGGCTTGAGACCTATTGCTGTAGGTACTATTTGGCAGAGATTATGCTCAAAATTAGCGGCTACCTCAGTTGTCAAAGCTTTGAACTTATATTTTTGGAAGTACCAATATGGGGTCGGCAATCCTTGTGGTGGCGAAGCTATCTTGCATTCATCAAATAGGTTGTTGGAGTTGAAAGGCACTGATAATTCGAAAACTATGTTGCTCATAGATTTCTCCAATGCTTTCAATCTCGTTGACAGGTCTCGCATCATTAAAGAGGTAAGAACTCATTTTCCGAACATTTCCCATTGGGTCGAGTTTTGTTATGCAAAACCAGCCAGACTCTACTATTTGGATTCAGTCCTCTCCTTATCCAAAGGCGTTCAACAAGGAGACCCCATTGGTCCCCTACTCTTTGCCTTAGCGCTTCACCCTCTTTTGGAGAAAATTGCAGCTCAGTGTGAGTTAGATCTTCATGCATGGTACCTGAACGATGGTACCATCGTAGGAGACACTATGGAGGTGTCTAGAGCATTTAAGATTATACAAGAGGAAGGGCCTAGCTACGGTTTACATCTGAATGTTTCAAAGACGGAGATTTTTTGGCCATCTCATGATCCAAGAAGGGATAACGATGGTGTTTTCCCTCCAAACATTGGCAAGCCAACTGATGGAGTCAAACTTCTAGGCGGGCCTGTTAGTTTGAACATGGAGTTTTGCAGTAACATGGTGTTGTCGAGGGTGGATAAGGACGTGCATATTATGGATAAAATTCAGGAGTTGGAAGACCCACAAAGTGAGTTACTTATTTTACGTAATTGCACTGGTGTTTCTAGGCTCTACTTTAACCTTCGCACAACAAGCCCCAAAGCTATTCAACCTGCAGTAGTCCGCTTCGATGAACACTTACTGAGGTACTTGCGTCGTTTAGTAGTGGGTGATAGTGTTGGTTTTGGCATGGTTCAGCAGAGGCTAGCCACTCTCCCCATTAAAGACGGTGGTTTTGGTGTGCTCACAATGGCGGATACAGGTTTGTATTGCTACTTGGCCTCCCAGGACCAGACTCATTTGTTGCAGAATTCTATTTTGGGGTTATCAGCCGTTTCAGACCCATGCCACAACTTCCTGACCCATTTTCATACAAGCTTGTGATCTTTCCTTATCGGATTTCAACATCAATAATACTTCCCCCCATTACATGAAGTCTCTGGCAGTTATTTATTTTGAGGTTGTCAAAAAAAAGATTCCTACAAGCTTATCTTTATCGGAGCGTGAATTCACCCTGTGGCAATGCAACCGCACATAAAATTCTTTGGACTTCCTTAAAGCGATCCCTATACCTGGGCTTAATCAAGTTGTTGGACCTAGGCGTTCAGCTCTATTTTACAGTATCGCCTTGGTATACCCTTTTTCGAGGAAGGTAGCTTATGCTCTTGCTGTCAACGACCTATGGATATCTACGGTGATCATGCCATTCATTGTGCTAGCGAGGTTGGGCTGAAGTTTCGGCATGACCTGGTTAAAGATGTCTTGGCTGATATATGCTACAAAGCGGGTGTTGTAGTCAGGAAGGAGGTTCCCCATGGTTTTCTTTCCGATGATAATAAAGGTATCAGGCCTGCAGATATTATGGTTTACAATTGGGAAGATGGCAAGGATGTTTGTATAGATGTTACCGGTGTCTCTCCCTTCACAAGTGCGATGACCAATTTTACCCCAGGACATGCTATTTCGGCTGCTATCACTCGTAAAAACAACAAGTATTTGGAAAAATGTTCTTTGCATGGTTATGGATTTGGTGTATTGGCCTTTTCCACTTTAGGTGAGCTCGGTGCGGATACAATTTCTTTTCTTAAGAGGCTGAGAAATTGCATGGCTACAACCATAAGTTGAAATTCAAAATTTCGCTGACACTTTTCCACTTTATAATTATCCTTTTTTTTTT
>JAJJWX010003997.1:0-35403 GCA_023529315.1 Papaver bracteatum
TACCGCTATCCATTCCCAGGTTATAACCCTAAATTTTAGAGTCATATCTTATTCAGTCCAATCATTTGAACATTGAGAAAGCAGCAGCCACTGCAACTAAATCCGACAGACTAGATCGGAAATTGAAAGACAGAGACGGCGATGACGCTACTGGAGAAGATGGTGGTGCTATCACTATGAATTCATAATGTAACAGATGGAGGCTAGATGTAACAGGGTTTGAGAAAGAGATAGAGATGCTTCCAGAGATCAATGGAAAGTATTTGCTGCTGAGGATACGATGAATCTGAGATAAACATGGTTTTGGGTTCTAGGTTATGAATCAGAGAGGGGGTTAATGGCCAAAGTGTGGAGTTGCTGGTGCAGATTGAGCTAATGGGTCAGAAATGGTGACTGAGTTGAGATGGTGTTGTGTGAAGAGTAATGGGATTATGGGTTTGGTTCAGATCGATGAATGAAGCAATTGAATGGTTGAAGTTTAGATGCAAGATTAGAAGATAGTGATTTCAATGAACCTCAGATGTGCAATTTGTTGGTGTGGATTGTTTTGGTGAACTGGTACTTGGAGTTCAAAGTTAAAGGTTTGTAGCAGGTTCCATGAGCTGTTGAAATAGGTATTTCCACTGAGTTGGACTTTGAGCTGGAGATTGAATGGCTTGAGGCAGTAAAGAATGGGTTTTGGTTTGGATCTGTGAAATTACAAATGCATTGCAGGTGAAGCCTATAAGCAGCTAAGGAAGATGGTTACTGAGTTTGGGTAGATGTCATTGGTGGTACTAAACTCAGTGGGTTTGAAGGGTGAGATGCTGATTTGAGCTTAAGAGGAGAAGGCAGTGGAAGGAAATAGTCCATGAGAATGGCAGTCGAGTTGGTGGAATTGGTTACTGAATTCTGCTGTGGTACTGGAGTAGGTGGTTGGAATGAGTTACAGGGTACAAGAATTGCAGGTAGCATAATATGGCAGAAGGGTTCAAGATGAAGTTGTTGAACTTGCAGCTGAGATGTACATGCAGCTAAAATCTGTGTGTTGGTTGCCAGTTGAGAATGTGTGGTGATTTTGGTGGTTGTAAATCTGCAGTATTTGGCAGGGGAAGAAGCTTCTACTGCGAAGCAAGTACTGGTGCTACTGAATTTTGGGTGGAGTTGACTTGCAGGAGAAATGTTGATACTGTGTTTCTAGCAATGCAGTTTAAATGTAGGTGTCACTTAGAATGCAGGTGCATTCTTTGGTAACTGAAATGGAGTTGTTGTGCAACTCAGATAGAAGAAAGGAGGAGATGTTGCAGCTAAAGTGTAGCTCTGATTGTGAAGCTCAAGGGAGTAGTGATAAGGTCAGGGAAGGATGGAATGAGGTGTAAGAAGAAGCAGGCAGAGATTTGATGCAAAGATGAATGAGTTGCTGCCACCGAACATGTTTGGTTATTTTTCTTTGTAGAAGTGAATAAGAGATGATAGAATTGCTATTGGCAGACTGAGATGTTGATGTGGGTACTTTTCGATAGATTGAGTTGGAGATGGTTGCAAAGGAGGAGATATGGCAGAATGCAAAACAACCATTTTGGCCGTGAAGTTGGAGACGCTACAGCCAACATGGATGTGCGATGTGCAACAAGCTTGGCCTGGAACCGAGCTGACTCAGTACCTTGACCAGGTGACTAACGGAGACCGTTATCTTGACCGTTGACCTGACGGTCAATGACGGAATATTCTTTCGACGGGTTTGACTTCTCAGGTGACCGACGACTACTTTCCGGTGCCGGATTCCGGCCAATTTCCGGCCAAAAACCCAGTTTTCCGGTGACCACTTTTGGGACAGATTTTCTACATGGGTTTCTCTTGCTCGTGGGCCGGGTGAATTTCCAACTAACGGATTTTGAAGACTTTGACCTATTTTTGGAAAGCAAAGGGCTATAAAAAGAGAGTTTTTCTTCAACAAAAAAAAAACATTTTTTTTATTCTATTCTTGGAGCTTTTGCAGAGAACAACTTCTAGGGTTTGCTTTCTTTTATGTTTCATCTTATTTCCTTGAATATTTTGATGATGAACTCCATGAATATGAGTAGCTAAATATAATAATTGGTTATGGGATAAAAGTTGATTTCTTCAAGCATGTTATTTGATTCTATGAATTAGTTTTGTCTCAATTTTATCGTTTATGATTCATTGTTTTATTATCATATGATTTGAATGCTAGTTTGGTTGAGTCCGGAATCAATTGGATTTGTTTTCATCTCTAAAGCTATATTAGGGTTTTCAATACGTAAAAGTTGTTTGTCCCTGATTTCTAGTAGCAACTTGTGGTTAATACTTGTAGTGATACATCTTTTTAATCGCATATGAATCATAACCTTTGTTAAAATGAATTAGTGCTTTTACACGTTTGTTTGCATCGATTAGTCTTATTTCATAGAACTTATTTCTCTTAGGGAGTTAAATCTAATTGTGCTTTTACACTTTAGGTTGCTTTTTAAGAAGATTTCACGATAGCATCTTTTAATGTTGTTGGTGATAAAATCAGGAAATAAACGAGATACTCTTGCAATCAAGATATCTTAGGGCTTTTGATAATTGAGAGATTAAATACCAATTCTAATCATAGATGAAAAATACATGTTATTGAATGACACTATCCCCTAACCAATATCTTCTCCTTATTGATTATTTCAAATATTTACTTTGCTTTATTTAGTATTATTACTTTGATAAAAACAAAAACACACCTTGGGTTATTTGGTTACATAAGAATCTGGAAATTGCATAACAACAATCGCCTCTCTGTGGATACGAACTCTTTCTTATAAAATACTATATTCATATTAGTTAAGTGAGGAAGTGAAATTATATTTGTGTCGTCTGACAAGCGATCACTTGGTTACGCGCCTACCTCAAGCAAAACGTGCCATGTGCCCATGGCTACTCCTTGGACCCACATGCCAAGACCGCACCTAGCACCCATGGCTACTCCTTGGACCCACATGCCAAGACCGCGCCTATCACCCATGGCTACTCATTGGCCCCACATGCCAAGACCGCGCCTAGCGCCCATGGCTACTCGTTGGCCCCACATTCCAAGCCGAACCAAAGCTATCCAATCTAGCCACGCCATGACAAACGCACTTTGCCTTGGCCCTAGCCATGCTAGTCACGTCATGACAAGCCAAGCGCTCTTACCTTGGCCCTAGCTATGCCATACGCCAATAGCAAACCCTTGGCCCCTCATGCCAAGTATAAACACACCCTAGCCATGCCACCCTCCTGGACTTCCCCCACGTCTACTAAGGAGAAGGCATGCACCAATCAACGGTTGCACTTCAAACCCAGGAGCAAATCCTGGCCACCCAAAGTCACCTCATGACTTTGTCCCAAAAAAACCCTAGATTGGTCACGCACCTGACCAAAGCTAGCGATGCCATGCGACCATACAAACCCTCGGCCCCATGCACCCAAATCAAACCGTACCTAGCTAGCTGCACCCATCCAAGCGCCCTAGCTATGCCATGCGACCATGGAAAATCCTTGGCCCTACGCGCCAAACCAAACGGCACCTATCCGAGCTAGCCGCACCATGCCAAACACCCATACCTTGGCCTTAGCTATGCTAGTCATACTATGCCAAGCCAAGAGCCTTTTCCTTGGCCCTAGCCATGCCATACGCCCATGGCAGACCATTGGCCCCACACACCAAGTCTAAACAACACCCTGGTCGCACCTTCCCTATGCGGCCACCAAAACAAAGGCATGCGGCCATCAATGGCCATCCTTCAAACCCAGGAGAGAATCCTGTCCGTCTAAAGTCACCTCATGACTTTTGGGTCCGAAAACCTAAGTTTGGCCACGCCAAACCATGCCATGCCAACCTAGTCGCGCCACCACGATGGCCCTCACTACCAAAGCTAAGGTGTGCAATGCATCTCTCAAGATGCAAAATCTAGACCGTCGAAGGTCACCAGTCTAGCAAGTTCCCCGAGCTCGACTTTCCAAGCCACAACAACGTATTACATGTTCTCCAAGAACATTCGAGACATCAACACAAACTGGGGATGTTTTTTGGGTATTGGTTTGGTGCTCTACAACGTGCGGCGTACACTACGCCCCTCATAAGGAAGTGTCATAAGAGTGGGGCGCCGTGTAAATACGGGAGTTATGTGGGAAACGTTCATGGGACATAAAGCCGTGAGTTAACAACCTTTATGGAACATCAATTCCATAACGTTAACAGTTTCATGAAAATCAATTTCATGTGTTAACCACTTTATGGAACAATCAAGTACATGCATACGGTTACCACCTCCTCCCATTAACTCATTGATCACTCCTTAATGAGACCAGGGTACATTTCTACTACGGCGTGTATAAATAGGTCTTACCTATTTCCATTTGAACAACAAGTTCATTCGGACAAGACAACACTCAGAATACTTACCTGCTAGCTCCCCTCGTGTGCTCTCCTACTCTTCTGAAAACAAGTTGTAGAAACCCAATTGCTCTTCCATAATAAACTATTCAGGTCCCATACTCTCCTTGCTTTCCTCCCCAAAACCAACCCATTCTCCTCCTCTTTGTGACCGAAGCAAGTCTGGAACGACCATTTCTTGGTTTAGGTCGGACTTGTACAGATTGATCTCTCGAACCTAAAAGTGCTCCCTTGCAGTACATTTTTTAGGGTTTAAACAGTTTCTCACCTTCACACCTGCAATTACCAAAATAAGCAGAAGCTATTTTCACCTATAAACAATTGGCGACCACAGCGGGAGGATGGATCTATCGGTCCCAATATCAGTCTCTAAATACCCCTCTAAAAAGGAAGGATGGTTGGTCTTTGGACTGAATCTGTGCCCTCGGATCCCATTCAGGAAAACGACAGTGTTTTAACGCCCAACAATGCGGCTGACGAAGGAGTTCCAAGGCTGATTGATCTGGCACAGGTCCAGGGGATTCACACTAAAAACATGGATCTGATGAAAGATGCAATCAACGCCATACTAGATTTCCTCATCAATCTGACGACATAGCTGAGAGGTTCACCTGCCTCAGAAATTTCGGAGCTGGGGACTGACGTCCCGAATGAGCGCTCTCAAGACAATAACTTCACTGCCAACCAGAGACCCGTAATCCAAGAAGCGGCCTCACTGGTAGAAAACCTATGTGAACTCTTACATATTTCAAGGGATCAACGGATGGAGACGTTCACCGCCATCAACCGAATAACGTCAAGTATGCCCTTGGTTCCTACACGCTCGGAAAAAACAAGAACACGGGATTCATCCATTAATAATACCACGTTCACCGACGACGACATGATGGCCTAAGAAGGACATAACCGCGCCTTACACGTCACTGCTCGAATACAAGGTGTGGAATTCAAAAGGTCCCTCGTCGACACAGGAGCATCCTCTAATGTTTTCACCCTTAGGACGCTCAGGACGACTAAAGTACGATCAAGCGAGGTGATACAACAACCTACTACCATGACATATTTCGAAGATAACCAAACCAATACTTATGGGTACGTCAATTCGAATATGTCGGTGGGACCTGTCCAGTCAGAAGTAAGATTTGAGGTGATTGAAAAGGAGCCAGACTACCACATGATACTGGGGAGACCATGGCTCCACGACAACAAGATCATTCCTTCAACGTACCACCAATGCTTGAAGACCACGCTAAATAGAGAAGTTGTTCGCATCGCAGCGTCATTATCTCCCTATGCGCCAATCTATGGCATGAAAGTTTTTGAGCCAAAGAAGGGGACACATGTCACAACCAATAAGGCTCACCACACCCCACTGTTGAAATGGACGTCCATTGAAGGAAGCGATAGTCCTGCACAATCTCGAAGAGAAAATAGACCTCACACCACACCTTCAGGAGAGAGGCGCACTCCCCTCCATCCACCGAACTAGAGCCTGGTTCCAACCAAGCGAGAACGGACTTTCATTGCGGGCCACAACGAGATGGGGAAAATCGTATATTAGTGCCGCTGTTAGCAATTAACAGGGGAGACCACCACACGGTCTCTCCACCCAATGGAATGCCGACTCAGTAATGAGCCGCGAGATAAGGTGTCTGACGCACCACAGCATCTACAAGACGGCACCAATTCAACCACGGACGAGCTCGAAATTATTAATATCGGGAATGAGGAAGCTCCACGTCCCATCTCTATAAGCTCGACGCTACACGCAGACGAACGCACAAAGTTGGTTGACCTCCTTAAGGAGTATCAAGATGTGTTCGCATGGATGTACGAGGAAATGCCTGGCCTGGACGAGAAGCTGGTCACTCACCATTTGCATGTGATACCCGGATCTAAGCCGGTCAAGCAGACCCCAAGGCAGTTCCGGCACGATGTTGAAGAATAGATTATGGCGGAGGTTCAGAAATTATTGGCGGCTAGTTTTATCAAACCAATCCACCACCCTACATGGTTAACAAATGTAATTCCAGTGAAGAAGAAGAATGGTCAAATCAGGTGCTGCGTTGATTTCAGAGATCTAAATAAGTGTTACCCTAAATATGACTTTTCGCTCCCCAACATTGACATGTTGGCAGATGCCACCAGTGGACATGTTATGTTTTCTTTCATGGACGGGTACAACGGCTACAACCAAATAAAGATGTACGAGCATGATGCAAGAAAGACCGCTTTTAAGACTCCTCTCGGAAACTTTTACTACACCGTGATGCCTTTAGGTTTGAAGAACGTTGGCGCTACATATCAACGTGCTATGACCACCATTTTCCAAGACATGATGCACAAGAAGGTTAAGGATTATGTAGATGACATAGTGGTAAAATCAAGGACCCGGGCGGCTCATATAGAAGTTTTGCAACAGGTGTTCGAAAGGTGCCGTGAATACAAGCTAAAAATGGACCCGTTAAAGTGTGCTTTTGGTGTCTCCTCGGGCAAGTTCTTAGGCTTCCAAGTAAACGCTGAAGGGATCAAGGTTGACCCAACCAAAACACAAGCTATCCTCACGATGCCACCACCACGGAATATGAAGGAACTCCAGAGCTTCATGGAGAAAATAAACTACATCCGCCGCTTCATACCCGGATTGGCCCAACTTATTGCCTCGTTTACCCTATTGCTAAAGAAATGAGCGAGCTTTGTTTGGAACTCGTTACAACAGGAAGCATTTCGGAAAATTCAACAAATATTATCTTCCCCAGCTATCATGAAACCACCCATGCAAGGAAAACCGCTACACCTCTACACGGCCTTCAGTGACACTGATGTTGGATCCCTCCTTGCCTAGGAAGATGACGAAGGGATTGAGTACCCCATATACTATTTCATTCAAAATTTGAGAGACGCCAAACTCAGGTACCCCAAGGCAGAAAAGGCATGCCTAGCCTTGGTCTACTCCATCCAGAAATTCAGGCACTACATGTTGTCCAACAAAGTGGTGCTAATATCCAAATATGATCATGCGAAGTTCCTCCTCTCAAAGACTGCTCTGATAGGAATTCCAGCCAAGTGGCTCCTTCAAATATCATAATTCGACATAACATGGGCTTCCCAGAGGGCCATCAAAGGATAAGCGGTTGCATATTTTTTGGAAGCATTCCTAGGAGAAAACGATGTAACATTGCGCGAGGATATCCCTGGGGACTTTCCGGAAATCTCTTTCATCCAAGAAGAAACATGGATATTATTTTTTGACGGATCCGCCACCCCCAAAAACGGTACAAGAGGGGCCGGCGTGGTTCTAGTATCACCGACAGGTGAAGTTTTCTCACACTCCTTCAAGCTAGACATCCCCTGCACCAACAATTCAGCAGAGTACGAAGCCTTCCTCATTGGTTTGTCCTTGGCTAAACAATCTGGAAATACACGTCTGTAAATAAGAGGGGACTCCAAACTACTGGTCAACCAAGTAAATGGAGTATACGCACTAAAGGAGTTAACCCTAGACCCATATAGAGCGGAGGCGTAGAAATTGCTAAACTATTTCGCCGATGAAACAGTAGCCCATATCGGGCGCGGCGAAAACCAACATGCTGACTTCCTAGCAACCCTAGCATCAAAGTTATGATTTGAAGGCCTAGAGGAAACCCTGACAGTGAAAAGAAGAATTGTGGCTTCGACGTGGCTTTCACAACCTGAGAAACACGAAGTGGGTGACTGGAGGACACCGATTATCCAAGAGCTTATAAGCTCTCTCTTTCGAGGAAAGGTCAGTCTTAAAACCTTGCGTGATTTCTTCCTACTTCGAGGGATACTCTATCATCGAAATCCAGGCAGCTCCTTGTCAAGATGCCTCGGAGAAGAGGTAGCACAGCAATATCTCAATCACATCCATGGTGAGGTCTATGGACAAACGTTGGTGGCGACCCTCTATCGTCGTTTACAACGCCTCGGCTATTATTGGACAGAAATGGAAGTCCAAGCTCGGTTACTTCAGAAAACCTACCTCAAATGCCAGGCACCACCGCATCAATTAGAAATTTTCAACGTTGGTCACAATGGGGACTAGCAGAGATGCCATATATCAGCTACCTTCGCGATGGGAAGCTCCCCACCAATGAGAAGGAGGTGTCCAAGGTGAAACAAAGGTCCAGGAGGTTCGTATTTCACGAAGGGATCTTGTATCGTAAAAGTTTTGGAGGAAGTCTTCTAAGATGCTTGAACGAGGAAGAGGTCCCAATTGTACTTAAAGAGATGCATGAAGGTGAACACCAAGGAAAGCGGAAGTTTTTTCTCCAAATACACGAGATGTACTACTGGCCAACCATGGAAGATGACATAGCAGTTTTTGTACATAGGTGCAAGGAATGTTAGATCCACGGGAACCTTATTCATGTACCAGCAACCACCTTGCATGCAATAAGTAGTCAATGGCCCTTTCATAGTTGGGGACTCGACTTTATTGGGAAGATCAACCCACCATCCTCAAAACAACACGAGTATATAATATCGGCGACCGAATACTTTACAAAATGGGTTGAAGCCATAGCTTTACGATGGACGAACAAAACCACAATCGCGGCGTTCATTAAGGAGTACATTATATGTCGTTTTGGTGTACCTAAACATATCATCACTGACAATGGCACCCCTTTCGCGAACAGACAAGTATGAGACTTACTCGACGAATACGGGATTAAGCAAGTATTCTCCACCGTATACTACCCTCAAGGGAACGGGCAGGTTGAAAGCACCAACAAAACTATAATTCCAATCCTCAGCAGGACAGTGCATGATAATCCTCGAACATGGCATGAGCAACTGCCCATGAGTCTCTGGGCATACCGGACGTCACCGAGAAGTTCCACCGGAGTCTCCCCTTATTCTATTGTTTATGGCGCAGATGCTATCCTCCCAGCCGAAATTAAAATCCCATCAGCCAGGGTCGCCGAAGCAAGTGGAGTTCGATGAAATGAAGCTGAGGTCCTAAACGCCAGGGTTGGAAACTGTAGACTTCAGGAGGGCCAAAGCGGAAGAACATGCACAGGCGTATAGGAGCAGGGTTTCCAGAGCATACAATAAAACCGTGAAACCGTGAATCTTTCAAGTAGGAGACTTGGTACTGAAGACTGCTAAACACGTCCAGCAAGACGTATCTGCACCAAAATTCTCCGTAAAGTGGGAAGGGCCTTACATAGTCACTAAAGCATACAGCAGTGGTACTACAAAGTCATTAAGGAAGACGGAGGAAAGCTGGAAGCGGTCATCAACGGGAAATGGCTAAAGGCATATTATGCCTGAGCACCGCCTCATCCCACCATATCATAAGCACGGATATCCAAGCACCTTTCCACTTTCCTCCACACTATATTGAGTTTTCCTTTTCTTTCCTTTCATTTAGATTAAGGCAAATCAATAAAATTCTCTTGTTCTTTCAAAAAAAAATAATAATTGAATACCCAGAAAAGAAACCTAAACACATCAAAACCACATGATTCATAAAAGCCCATCCAAGAGGTGATAATCCCTATTACACATCATCTTCAAGCGACTTTGGTACCTCTCTGTCCCGATCTTCAAATTCTGGATCGACTCATCTACCTTATGTGACTTCGCGGCCAAGGCTTTCTCCTCTTCCAGAATAGCTCTCGTGGCAGGGACTACGCCAGCAAGAATACCAGCCCTGTCAACCTTCACGATTTCGAGACGATGCCGCAACCAACTAACATTGAACTTCAGAGATTCTCAAGTAGACACCATGTTCTCCCACTTTTGAATAGTTTCTTTTGCAACGGCGCGAATAGATACATTCTCCATTTCAACAATCATTGGCAGGAGACAATTCACGACACAAACCAAGGCGGATGAACAATACTGTATAACTTTTTTGGTAGCAATATGACCGTATACTTTCCATATTCTCGTGTAAATAGTTACGAATTCTTTTCGCACAAGGAACCCCCCAACGTTCCGGTAGTTAGGAGAAAGACACCTCATGTGGGTTCCGAACAATGAACCCGCGCTGGGATACTCATGGCAAGAAATCCCTAAGTCAGCATTTTCCAGACCAGCAGCGGCCGGAAGAATCGAGCTAGAAGAAAAAGGAGTAGCCGAGTCATCTTCATTAATGACGGTAACGCATGCTCCAACATGATACCTCTACACAGAAGAAATTTTTTGATTATTCATAAGCAAATAAAGAAAATGTATGCTGGTTAATGAGAACATACCGGTATGACTTTCTTAACCCGAATAGGAGAGTTGTCGCAACAATCAAGCTTAGCGCGCTTTGTTGAAGAACCTGATCGACTCGATGAAAATTCGCTTCTGATTGACATGAGGGAAGTTGGAATTGACATGAAGAAATCTCTGTTGAAAACTGGGAAGATGATGTAACTTTGCCGGGCGTAAATACTGTGGAAACCCTAAGGAAATAAAGAGAACTGCAAGCTGAATAGGTGGAACATGCCGAAATCATAGCCGGAAAACCAGCCTCGAAATAAAACGCCTTATCAAACCGCACTTCACCTTGCCACGGCCCTGGCCCTCGCTCCATCACCACGTACCCACCGCGCCTAGCTTCCCTTGACATGTTCTACCAAGTCATTGTTGCGGCCAAGACCACGCCACCTCTTGGCCCTCCCAGATCCAAGCCATCTCTCCATTTCCGCTGCCCCCACCATGCCTAGCCTCCCCTGCATGCTCCATCATGCAATTGCTGTAGTCAAGGCCATGCCACCTCTCGGCCATTTCGGTCCAAGCCATCCACCTGATCCGCCCTCTAGGGTTGTGCCCCCCTTGCCGCAGAGAAGACTACCAACACTAAAAACCAAAACTCGCTCTACCACTTGAATGGTTAGTCGGACTCTCCTGAACATCTTTGCAATGATTTATGTTGTCCGTCACCATCATATGCTTACCCCGCAATAAGGCACCTGTTCCTAGCTAAGCAGGGGAATTAATGTTGATGGTGGTTTTTAGTTTAGGGTTAAAATCGTAAAAATGCTAAACCCTAGCAGACATTTAAAATAAGCAATTACTAGGCGCATTTAATAAAAAGGTTTTAATATGTCTCTAATAATTACCGGGGTATATTTTTCAAATTAGGGTTACGACAAACCAAACCCTAATTCCCACCGTGTGCCAATGGAAAATCATGCCAGCCACACCTAGCCCAAGCTAGCTGCGCCATGCCAATCGCACCATGCCATGGCCCAAGCTATGCTAGCCATATATCGTGTGCCAATGGAAAATCATGCCATCCACACCCAACCGTGCCAAAGCATGCCAACCATGCTAGCTGAACCCTTGTGCCAATGGCAAATCATGCCAGCCGCGCCATGCCAATCTCACCATGACATGGCCCTAGCTATGCTAGCCACATCTCGTGTGCCAATAGAAAATCATGCCAGCCTCACCCAACCGCGCCAAAGCATGGCAACCATGATAACCGTACCCTTGTGCCAATGGAAAATCATGTCAGCCACACCTAGCCCAAGCTAGCCGCGCCATGCCAATCGCACCATGCCATGGCCCTAGCTATGCTAGCCACATCTCGTGTTCCAATGGAAAATCATTCCAGCCACACCCAACCGTGCCAAAGCATGCCAACCATGCTAACCGCACCCTTGTGCCAATGGAAAATCATGCCAGGCACACCTAGCCCAAGCTAGTCGCGCCATGCCAATTGCACCATGCCATGGCACTAGCTATGCTAGCCGCGCCACCCTGCTGGCCTTCTCCTCACGGATACTAAAGTGAATGCATGCAACCATCAATGGTTGCCCTTCAATCCCAGGAGAAAATCCTGTCCGTCTAAGGTCCCCTCACAACCTTTATCTTAAAACCCTAGCTTGGCCCCGCATGCCAAGAACCAAATCTAGCCAAGCTAGTCGCGTCATGCCAAATGCACGTTTCCTTGGCCTTAGCCATGCTAGTCACGCCATGAAAATCCAAGCGCCCTCACCTTGGCCCAAGATATGCCATACGCCCATAGAAAACCCTTGGCCCCTCATGCCAAGTCTAAACACACCCTAGTCGTACCACCCTCCTGGCCTTCCCCCACGGCTACTAAAGAGAAGGCATGAACCAATCAACGGCTTCCCTTCAAACCCATGAGCAAATCCTGGACACCCAAATTTACCTCATGACGTTGTCCCAAAAAATCCTAGCTTGGTCACGCACCTGACCAAAGCTAGCTATGCCATGCGGCCATAAAAACCCTCGTCCTCACGCGCCTAAACCAAACCGCACCTAGCTAGCCGCACCAAGCCAAGATCCCTTGCCTTGGACCTAGCTATGGCATGCGACCATGGAAAATCCTTGGCCCCACACGCCAAGCCAAACTGCACCTAGCCGAGCTGGCCGCACCAAGCCAAACACCCATGCCTTGGCCTTAGCTATGTTAGTCACACTATGCCAAGCCAATCGCCTTTGCCTTGGCCCCTGCCATGCCATACGCCCATGGAAAACCATTAGCCCCATGCGTCAAGTCTAAACAACACCCTGGTCGCACCTTCCCTATGCAGCCACCAAAACAAAGGCATGCGGCCATCAATGGCCACCCTTCAAACCCAGGAGTGAATCCTGGCCGTCTAAAGTCACCTTATTACTTTTGAGTCTGAAAACCTAAGTTTGGGCATGCCAACCTAGTCGCGCCACCATGATGACCCTCACTACCAAAACTAAGGTGTGTAATGCACCTCTCAAGATGCAAAATCTCGACCGTCGAAGGTCACCAGGCTAGCAAGTTCCCCGAGATCGACTTGCCAAGCCATAACAACGTATTACATGTTCTCCAAGAACATTCGAGACATCAACACAAACTGGGGGATCTTTTTTAGGTATTGGTTTGGTGGTCTACAGCGTGCGGCGTACACTACGCCCCTCATATGGAAGTGTCATAAGAGTGAGGCGCCTTGTAAATACGAGAGTTATATGGAAAACGTTCATGGGACATAAAGCCGTGAGTTAACAACCTTTATGGAACATCAATTCCATAACGTTAACAGTTTCATGAAAATCAATTTCATGCGTTAACCACTTTATGGAACAATCAAGTCCATGCATACGGTTACCACCTCCTCCCATTTACTCCCCACTCCTTAATGAGACCAGGGTACGTTTATACTACGGCTTGTATAAATAGGTCTTACCTATTTCCATTTGAACAACAAGTTCATTCGGACAAGACAACACTCGGAATACTTACCTGCTAGCTCTGCTCGTGAGCTCTCCTACTTTTCTGAAAACAAGTTGTAGAAACCTAATTGCGTTTCCAGAATAAACTATTATGGTCTCACACTCTCCTTGCTTCCTTCCCCAAAACTAACCCATTTTCCTCCTCTTTGTGACCGAAGCAAGTGTGGAACGGTCATTTCTTGGTTTAGGCCAGACTTGTACAGATTGATCTCTCGAACCTAAAAGTACTCCCTTGCAGTACATTGTTTAGGGTTTAAACAGTTTCTCACCTTCACACCTGTAATTACCAAAATCAGCAGAAGCTATTTTCACCTATAAACAACGGTAAAATAATATGTCGACTGAGCTTCTTATATCTATCAAAGTTTTTTTTATCGCCCATTCTTATGATTGTTTCGCGTTTTCCTTTCTTTTTTTCGCCACGCAGCTAAAGTAACGTCTAGGGGATCTGTTCGCCTTAGATTTTTTTTATGGTATTTCATCTGTTGCAAATGTTATCCTCTATTTTTTCCATTCCTTCAAAGGCGATATTTTGTCTACGGTATGGAATTTCCTTCCTTCACAAATGGATTTGCCTTGTAATTATAATGAATGCGTCATATTCGCCTATTATCAATTATATTCTATTGTCTTACTATCAGGTCTGCGGTATTTTGCACCCGCAACTGCCAAATCTATTAATTACATTTTCGAATCAATGTGTTTTAATAAAAAATATCTTTATAAATTCTTTATATGTCTATGATAATTTCGCAGAAGGAAAATAAATCTGTTTGAGTATTACATTTGAAAAAATCATTGTGAGCTTATATTTTTCTTGGTAGATTTTTGGAGCTAAGTGTATGTCTCAAACTAGTAATAGACTAAGCGTATGTCTCAAACTAGTAATAGATAAAAGATGAATATTGCTACGAAATTCATCTCAGCTACAAATGCAGCCTACATTAACATCTGTTTTGCAGACCTATGCCGAAAATGCTTTACGTACCTGTGCATATATAATCAAGAGTATAACAGCCGAAGTATATGCATGACTGTACAGTGTTCTACTCAATCAATGGTTGAAGGAAAAGGGTGAGAATAATGAGACGATGGATGATAGTGATGTGCGCGGACTGTTAATGCTTGTTGTTATCTAATTCTCCATTCCCATACTCTTTCACTAAAACGTGTATACTGACAGTCTCTACTCTTTCTTAATTGTCCCTTCTTCCTCTTCTCTACTTTCACCTTCCACGGGTGGAGGACCTTCCCCATACCATCCCTACCTACACACTTGTTGTTTCACTATCGGCACGCTCACTTATTTTTACAATATTCTTGTGCCCATCGACTTACTAACCATCAAATATATGGCATCAAAATGCATGAGTGATTGATAAAAGATGCATATCTATTTTATTTTTTAATCAGCAAAAGTATGAATTTTCATGAAGAAAGCTTAAAAATAAGCATAAAAAACAAGGAGAAGAACTGTCCCAGTGCTAAGGTAAACAACCACAAGACTTACAAAACCGAAATCCGGAAGGCTACGAGGCTAATAAGCCAGAGAAAACAAGAACTTATAACACAAAGAAATCGACGACACAAAGTGCATCAGAAATGTTAGCACAACATATGATACGTTTACATTGTGACTCAACAATTGTACACGGTGTTTCTCTTTTTAGAGTTTGCTATGTTTGGTATTCACTGTGTATTAGGAAATAGATTAGCTTGAAGTACAAGATACTTGTGTATATATATATGACGATGACGACGTTCCACTAAACCATTTTGTTCAGAAGTATGTGGACATGAAAATCTATGAAAAATACCGAGTTGTTGAAGATGCGGAGTAAGTTTACGATACTCAAGTGCATTATCAGATTGAAATATTTTGATTTTTCGACTAAATAGATTTTCAACATGCTTTTGAAACAAAAAGAATATAGAAAAGACATCAGATTTTTGAGACATAGGAAACATCCAAGTAAAACGACTAAACGCATCAATAAAAATAATATAATATTTGTAGCCTTCATTAGATAAAATATGAGAAGGTCTCCATACATCGGAGATAATTAAATCTAATGGATTGGAATAAGAAGTTTTACTAGGATGAAAGGGTAACTTATGACTCCTATGTTCATGACAAGAAGAACAAAAACTAATAGTCTGACTTGAAACTGGAAGAGAAAACTGAGAGACGACTTTACGAACTGTACGCATCATTGGATGTCCCAACCTAGAATGCCAGTCTTGTAAATGAGCACGTTCTCCTATGTAAGCTTTAGGAAATTTGGACGATTCATCAAGTTGATAGAGATCACCCTTCCTACTGCCGCGAAGAAGAACCTTCCCGGTACATCGATCCTTCACAAGACAAAAATTCGGATGAAATTCAAATAAGATATTATTATCAGCAGTGAGACGAGAAACTGACAAAAGATTATGAGAAATTTTTGGTGCAAAGAGGACATTACGAAGCTGCAACTTACGGTTGGGAGTCCCCAAAATAGAAGATCCAACACTAGTAATTGAAATAGAAGAGCCATTACCCATCTGAATTTGGTCAGGACCGGTGTATTCGGTTGAAAACTGAAGACGATAAAGATCATTTGCTATATGATCTGTAGCACCACTGTCAGGAGTCCATGTAGGAGTTGGTAGCAAACCAGTATGAGCAGCATATGCACGCGGTGCGGAAGATGGTGGTTGACGGCGCGGAGGACGAAATCTTCTATCAAATCTGTTCCAACAGTCTGGAGCTTCATGATTTGGTCGACCACATAGCTGACAAGGGAGCTCGGAACGACCACGTTGGGATGAAGGAGATGAATACAAATTTCCGCTGGTGGGGAAGCTGGACGTATTTTCTGAATTGTTGGGCCGAGCTGGGACAGAAGCTGATTGAGCTGAGCTGTTGCGAAAGCTGGTTGGGCCTGAGCTGGTGCGGAAGTTGGTTGGTCCTAAGCTTTACTCTCTAGAAAAATGAGATGAAGAATTACGACCTGGTGAAGCAAGATTAGCCACGGGCTGTGTGTTCAATTCTTTGTGTTGATTCTCAATGCGCAGTTCAAAAGTGAGAAGAAAAGTAAGGAAATCCTCTACAGTAAGAGAGCTCATCGTGGTAGTCAAGGATGTAACAATGGCATCATATGAGCTATCAAGACCAGCGAGAAGGCAGTGACGAAATTCTTTATCGGTAACTGTTGTATTTGCAGCAACAAGATTTTCCACTAAATTTCGAGCATGATTAATATATTCACGCATGGTTTTTGACCCTTTTTGCAGAGATCGTAGTTCACAGTGGAGATGGTGAATTTGAGCGTGAATATTTAATCCTAAAGCTCTTGGTGCCTCCAAATATGCCCTGGTATGTGATTCTCTTCGTGAACCCACTTGTATCTCCGAAGCTCATAAAGATCCAGATTGGCGTGTCTCCTCAGATGATGAGATCAATGCATTGCTTCGTAATGGTACTTGGGCATTAGTACCATATCATTCTTCTATGAACGTCATTGGATGTAAATGGGTGTTTCGTATCAAACACAAATCTAATGGTGAAATTGAACGTCGTAAGTCTCGCTTGGTTGCTAAAGGATACAATCAACGGGAAGGAATAGATTTTTCTGAAACGTTTAGTCCAGTTGTTAAACCTTGCACTATTCGTCTTATTCTTACTTTGGCTCTATCTTCCAATTGGCATATTCATCAACTTGATGTGCAAAATGCTTTCTTACATGGTATACATGAAACATCCTCCAGGTTATGTTGATTCTCGATTTCCTACGTATGTTTGTAAGTTACATCGATCTCTCTATGGTCTTAAACAAGCTCCTCGTGCATGGTATCATCGACTCGGCACTTTTTTATTATAAATTGGGTTTGTCACTTCCAAATGCGACTCCTCTTTATTTATATACAATGGTTCGTATGGCACTATTTATCTATTGGTGTTCATGGACGATATTATTGTTACAGGTTCCAACTCTTCTGGTATTAAGTCCACTCTTGATCGTCTTCAACAAGAATTTGCAATTAAAGATCTTGGACAGTTGTCTTATTTTCTTGGAATTGAAGCAATTCGTATTTTTTCGGGCTTGTTTCTTTCTCAATAAAGGTATGCTCATGACCTTCTTATTCGGGAAAAAATGGATGGTGTTAAACCTATTCAAACACCACTAAGTACTTCTGGTGACATTTCTTCTGATCATAGTACCTTATTATCTGATGTTACTGAATATCGTAGTATTGTTGGAGCCTTACAATATTTGACATTTACTCGTCCTGATTTGGCGTATGCTGTTAATAAAGTATGTCAATTTACGCATGCACCAACTGTTTTTCACTGGGGTCTAGTAAAACGTATACTTCGTTATCTTAAGAATACGTCCACATTTGGTATACTTCTTCGCCCATCTCCTTCTATACAGTTATCGTTCGCTGCGAATACTGATTCAGATTGGGTTGGTTCTCTTGAAGATCGTCGCTCTACTAGTGGTTATTGTATTTACTTGGGTGGTAATATTATTTCTTGGAGTGCTCGTAAGCAGAAAACAGTATCTCGTTCTAGTACTGAAGCGGAATATAGGGGACTTGCAATTGCTACTGCTGAAATTATGTGGATACAATCACTTCTTTCAGAACTTTGTGTTTCCACTCAATCACCTCATGTTCTTTGGTGTGACAATCTTGGTGCAACTTATCTCACTGTCAATCCTATATTTCATGCAAGAACAAAGCACATTGAGATTGATTATCATTTTGTTCGTGATCAAGTTGCTTCAAAACTTCTTGATGTAAGGTGTATTTCCTCTAAGGATCAGATTGCAGATATATTTACGAAACCACTTTCTAAAGATAGGTTTTGTCTTTTACGGTTCAAGCTTACGGTTCAAGATAACCCGTTACGCTTGCGGGAGGGTGTTAGCACAACATATGATACGTGTACATTGTGACTCAACAATTGTACACGGTGTTTCTCTTTTTATAGTTTGCTATGTTTGGTATTCACTTTGTATTAGGAAATAGATTAGCTTGAAGTACAAGATATTTTTGTGTATATATATATATATGACGAGATTTTATGCATTGTAACACAGTTAAGAAGTAATAAAACAAAGTTTATGTAAGTTTGTCTTCTCTTCTCTTTCTTCTCTTCTTATCTTAAACCTAGATAGTTCTTACCCTAAAACCAACTAGTTCTAACTAGAAAGCTATATCCAGGATGTATACATGACGTGATCAGATCAGAATAATCAAAGTTAAGTGATGTTGTTCCTGTTTCAGTCAGAGTTTTTTCGTTTGGTACGTATTAATTGTTTAGTTTACGTTGGATTTAATTACCTTGGAAAGATGCTGTGTAAATTAATAGTCAATATGTACGTACGTATGACTAGGAGTAGTCCAACAATATGACTAGGAGTACGAGTACAGAGTACGTATTACAATTGTGGAGACGTGCTTTAAATGTTCTGTGTAAACTCATCATAACAATACAGTAGTAGTAGTTCGTCATGTGTTCAGTGGTACTCATGATTTTTACTGAAGATCGAGAATCTATCTAATAACTTCGTTCTCGAGAGAGAGAGGGAGGGAGAGAAGGTAATCATCATGCATTTTTGAAGCTGAAATAATATATGCAGTGTTTATTATATGTGTTTGTGTTCAGGTTTCCTTTTAAGGAAATGCAATCATACCCTGACGTACACTCACATTGTCGGGAACATGCACAACCATATGTGATATTATCACACATTATTTTAGGTTTAATTAGCTGGTTATAAATCTACAAGAGATAAAGAATGAGCATATATTATGTATGTTGAGGGGAGTAATTTTTTTAGTTTGATTGGAAGTTACGTCTTAGCTAGTTAGGCGTCGTAATAATGGAGAGGCTGGCAGAGAAGTTGTGAAATTTCTCCGATTCTACAAGAACAAGTAATAGCCCTTTTAAAATTTGTAGCCAAATAAAGTTGAAAATTTTCCGAATGAACGGGCAAATAATCGCAAATGTCTGTCGGTGTACATCATTAATTTGCATATTTTTGTTGGACCATAGGGCATATCTTGTTTCTACCTAGCTATCTTGTTCATTTCGTACAACTAGAGTGTGGAGAGGAAAAATATAGTGTCTCTTTATAACATACAATATCACTCGATTGGTAGATAAATCAATCACTACTTGGCTGGATTATAATCTTTCTACACTCCAAGCAGCTACATGCACTTTGCTTTTTATCCAAGACAAACTCATTGGCTACTATTTCTACTACTACATTTAGGCAGCTAGGGCCATCATTCAGTCTTATCTCAAGTGTGAGTGACATTTATCAGCTTGGTTGGCGTATCCTATACTTTGTCTTCCTCATATAGTGTATTTATGGCATATCGCCCTTATTTTCTAACTCAACTTATAAATGTATGGTATGTACACTTTCATAAATAATCTATACTTAAATTTAAAGGGTTAAGTTGTCTGAATAGGACATTTTCATCATAATCAATAATCAATAATCTAATCAATAGTATATTCTTGTTAACTTAGAGCAACCACAGTCACAACCAAATTTGGGGACTATACCCAAATTTGGTCCTTACATGAGCCGCAGTGAAGGGACTAAAGCTATATACAGTCCGTCAAATTAGGGTTTGAGACTACATGTAGTCGTCAACCCAGACCATACCCAAATATAATGGAGCGCAGGTATAATGAGCGTGTGAGGTTAGGCGTATGTATATTGAGCGTCTGGGATTAGGCGTTAGTATAGAGAGCGTCTGAATTAGGCGTAAGTATAGTGAGCGTCTGAATGAGGCGTTAGTATAGAGAGCGTCTGGGATTAGACGGTTGTTATATGTACGCCTCACACCGAGCGAGAGTATTACATGCGCCCCAGGAAAAACAGTCATGCTTTATACATAACTAACTCACACCAGGCGAGAGTATTACATGCGTCCCAACCAGGCGAGAGTATTACATGCGTCCCAACCAGGCGAGAGTATTACATGCGCCCCACGCCAGGCGAGAGTATTACATGCGCCCCATGCCAAGCGTGAATAATACTTGCGCCCCATGTGTGCGTACATAATACATGCGCCTCACTACCATACACACCTTATACACCCGCTTAACTTCATGCGTACATAATACATGCGCCCGACCAAATTTTAATATTTCACCATTGCGCTTCACCTCCTTTTAAAGCCAAATTGTTTTAGCCTTTAGTCTGGTTTTTAGTATTTAGTCCCATCCATGATTGTGGTTGCTCTTAGACGCTATTATTATTGTTAACCTACCAAGATCTAGCTAGCCACATCACCAACATGTAATGACAAGAGCAAGAAACAAAATCACATGTCACATTATTAGGCCGACCGAGGGAAGCGATGGAGGACTCTATATACGACGGTGACTTTGTGTTATTATGGGACATGATTATTTTTTTTCAATTTGACAAAAAAGATTGAATTTGGTGTCATACCATGGAAATTTCCAAATTGTCCCTCCATTTTAGTCCAATTATTATAACTCATTATGTATCCTATTCTTTTAGGGGTACAATTGGTAACCAAACTTTAATACTCCCTCTGTTCCATTTTACTTGCTTTTTTAGGGTTTCTTTTGTGTTCCAAGTTAGATGATAGTTTTAGTTTTTTTTCCCGATTTTCACTAATCTACCTCTGCTTTGGAATCACACTAGAGAATTAATTCTCATGGTATAATTTTTAAATATACCCCATGAAAGATATATACTCAATCTTGTACATCCCAAGTACATAACTATGGGATTGATAACCTTTCCTATATTTTAGAAACACAAAACTAGGTTATTTAAGTCTTTAAGTAGGAATTAATTTGGGTATTATTGGAAAGATTTTATTCTCTTTGATATTTCTTAATATCCGTGAAAAATTCTACAACGTCAAGTAAATCGGAACGGAGGGAGTATAACATATCTAAAAATCCGTGCCTTGAAATTTTATAAATTTTATATCGTTAGAATGGATTTAAAAAAATCTCCGCAATTAGTATAAACAACAATATCAAATTTAGAGTTATTACGAAAAAATCGGAGGTGTTTATCATTTTAGACACAATTTTAGAAAATTAAATGTATATCCAATATGCAAACCACCACAAAGGATACATGATACTTTATGTGGCTATATTTTGGTTTATGCATCAACTTATTTTCCGTTGTAACTAATAAAACGATGTACTCCCTGCGTTTCAAGAAAAGTGATACTTTCACTTTAGGCACAATTTTCGAAAATTGAATGCATAGTCATTATGCAAACCACCACAAAGGATGAATAACACATTATCCAACCATATTTTGGTTTAAGCTTCGAGTAATTTTCCGTTTCAGGAAAAAGTAACACTTTCACCCCGTGTCAGGAAAAATAATTTTTTCGCGCCGTGTGAGGAAAAATTACATTTTTTCGTCGATTTCTCCGATCGGCCATTCTACCGTGGCAGCGGTCATCTAGTTATGGTTTCTAATTAGTCACAATTGAGCAATTCATAATTAATTAATCAAATTTGAACAAGTATTAAGAGGTAAAAACTAAACATAAGATTTTTTGAGAAGAACTAAACATAAGATTGATGATCCATGCATGCAAAAGTTCGATCGTCAAGACAAGTCCAATTAAGATAAAGCTAGATAAACACTAGAAATCTGATCTAAAACACTATTTAGATGGGAAGTTGATGATGAGAGTACTTATGAAGAATACCCAAGCCTCAGCTCCAAATCCAAGTCATCTTCAGAGCACATGCCAATCTCCAAATCTAGCCTAACATTTTCACCATCAATCTTCGTGTTGTTGTTGCTACCACAATACTGGTGGTGATTGTAATTCTCATTCATGAAATCCTCAAGCTGATGTTGGTCTCCAACTTCGAAAGACATTTCCATCATAGGAAAAGTAGTCGAGTCTTTCGTGTTTGACGACTGACTGAAAGAAGATGAACTTATAAATATAGTTGATGATGATTTTATCCTAATATTTTCATCAGAAGAAGGTGGTGGTGTTGATGACGACCAAGCAGTGATAGATGGAGGAGTAGTACTGCTTGGCAAGGAATAAGCAATTGTAGGAGGATAGGCTGGTGGGAAATGGTGATTAGAAAAAATAGTAGTTGAGGATGATGGGTGAAAATTAGGGTTAGGGCTAATGAAGTTAGCCTGCTGATATTGGTTAATGTTCCAAGGAATTGATTGGTTCAACCTAGCTCTATCTCTCCTATGCACATTCATATGACCTCCAAGAGCTTGAGCAGATCTGAATTCCCTTTTACAGAAACTACATGTGTAAGGTCTTGGTGGCAATGAGAACTTACTACCTAAAGTTTCTTTCCCGTAACTATAACTTCTGTTGTATTCCCATGTTTCCTTAACCTTATTGCTGTTGTTGTTCTTGTTGATGTAGGTTCTCTCCGTTTTTTCTTTTGATGATTCAACCTTACATCAGTATCAAAAACAAAATACCAAACCAGATCAGAATGAAGAAGGGAAGCAATAAATGGAAAACCTTCAAAATTAAGTTAGATTTACAACAATCTAAAGATCAAAGAAAAGCATACACGAGATTAAGGAAAGGAAACTACCATAACTTATAACTTCAGACAAGAATAGACGTATAGGTTGATCAGTAAATGAGAGAAACCAGTGTTTCAAGTGTGGTTGAAAGAACAATATGAAATGAGTATACGATGAAGTAACTGAGACAAAAAGTTAAGAGATAGGACCCATCTCTCAAAACAATGAAAGTGAAAGAAAGAAAGAAAAAGAAGGGAAGTGAGTGAGTACGTATGACTCCGTGAAACATATGTTGATGCTGACGAGATAGAGTAATGGTTTGGTGGTCAAGGAGAGACTACATGTACTGGCTAGATAGTAATAATGAGAGTTTGTTCAGAAAGAAATACAACAAAACCCATGAAAATTCAAGAACTTAAAAGTTAAAACTGAAAACTCCCAATGGAGGTACAAATCTAGTGAAAGTATACATATTTCTATATTTGGATCTTACTTGGTGAACGTTGAACATTTGGCTTTTTCCAGGTTATACCCTCTTCCCTTTTTTGGCTGATTCATTTTCCCCTATCAAGTACATATGCATATAATCACCTCATATTTACCCTTGAATACATATGCTATCTCATACCTGTCAAAAATTTCTACCATCCAGTATGTGGGGTTGGGAAGTTGGTTTGAACTAATTGACACAGTTAATGACATACTGGATAGTAATAATGAGTACAGGCAAGTACATTTTGAGGGTGTTGATAAATATTAAGTAAATATTCAGTGGTTAAAGAGTCATTAAGTATCATGTATGGGTCATGACTCGTGAGTAAGTTTCTAACTAAAAGAAGAATACTTAGATGTTAGCTTCAGTGGTTAAACAATTGACTCATCAATTAACAGAAGCTAACTTCACATGCTTAAGAGAGAAGAAGAGAGAGAGCATTGACAAGACCAGGAGTGACAAAAGATTATCTAAGAAGGGAAGAGATTTAGGGTGATTTGAATGGCCAATTAGATTCCAAATATAGTTGAGGTGAGACATGCTTGTATATCCGGAATAACAGTCATTACCCGTTGTATAACATATTAAGGAGGGATCCCTCACACTTTTATTATCACATTATCTCACACGTTAGCGGCCTTTTTGCGGATAAAAACCAAACTGTAACGTATTTAAAGCTAATATTTTAAAAATATGTTGCTACTACAAAACTCTATGTTCTTACCAAAAATAAGCATATTCCGAGAAGTATAACACCACCATCTATTACTTCGAAAATGAACCGTTGAAAATCAACAGATTTCTGGCTGTCAAAATTAAGACCAGTAGATTATGAGGTTTTATAATTCGGAATGCACTCATTTTTGGTAGGCATATAAAACTTGGTAAGAGGAACACATCCTCGAAATATTAGCTTCAAATCCGTTACGGTTTGGTTTTGATTCGTAAAAAAGACGTCCAACATGTGAGATAATGTGATAATAAAAGTGTGAAGGGATCATTCTTCTAACATACTACCTTTTCTTTTACTCTACTTGATCTGTTTGTTATTTGTTTGGTTTTTTAGACCTTTATTTTCTTAAACCGATCCCTGCATGTCGCTGGTACATTTCACATCAATATTAGTATTTTGATGTGTGTAATTGTGTTTGTTTCTTATCTTTACCTTAGACAGAGACAAACCAACACAGACATTCAATCAGTCTCTTGTGTCTATTAATAATCTTTAAGGAGGTAGGATCTCCTCACACTTTTATTATGATATTATCTTACACGTTGGATGTTATTTTTACGAATAAAAATCAAACCGTAACGGATTTGAAGTCAATATTTTGGGGATATGTTGATATTACATTTATCTACATTCTAATAGAAAATGAGCATATTTCGAGATGTATAACACCACCATCCACTACTTTGAAAATGGGTCGTCGAAAATTAACGGAATTCTGGCCGTCGAAATTAAGACCGATAAATTGTGAGGTTTTATAATTCGGAATGTGTTCATTTTTGGTAGTCATGTAGAACTTGATAAGAGGAACATATCCTCAAAGTATTATCTTCAAATCCGTTACGGTTTGATTTTCATTCACAAAAATAACATCCAACGTGTGAGATAGTGTGATAATAAAAGTGTGAAGGGATCCTTCCTCATCTTTAAGACTTTAACTTCTCTATCATGATTACAAGTAATTTCATCGAATCTCACACAAGATCTGTTGTTAAGGAACAAATTTTATTTTGTGCTGGCAGTCAAATCCAATGCTGATTTTGTAGCCGGAAAGTCATTCACCTTCAAATGCTAATTTGGACTCAAAATCTAGCGCGAAAATATCGGGTAGGATAACTCCAAACCGGAATGGGACTCTGGTTCCAAATTCGTCTACAGCTAACTCCGGTTCTATGGTAAGGGGGATAACTATGATAGCTGCCCTTATTAGAAGCATTCATAACCATACGAGTATGTGATCTTTCGATCCATGTAGGTATTTATGCATTTATTGCTGAGGAAGAAGAGCGGTATTCTTTTCAAACATCTGATTATTTTTTTCCCATTACCAATTTTCTCAGAAGAAGCACAGAAAGTAGCAGCACTGGCAGGCAACAACGCTACCTCAAGTGTGTCAATTGACTGTGCTTTGTAATTATACTAGCCCTTAACCCATCATGGTCATGTTGTCGATACTCCAAATAAGAGAATATAATTTTTTGCATCGAATCTAACGATACAAACCATTCAATGTGACATGATTTTCTTGTAATTTTTCAACACCCATTAGATGACAATGTTTAAAATGTGTACCCATTACCTTTTTGAAGGGATTGTATATATGCGAACCTCTGCCATTAAATGTTCAACAAAATATTGTGACCAAAGAATTGCCTTAACTAAGGCTATGGTAACTTCAAAAGTCTTTGACATTTTGTCACTTCCGTATGTTCCTACCTTCACTTGAATACAACTGCGACACATTACCTCATAAAGAACCTTGAACACATATTGTACTCCCTGATCATATTTCAAATTAATAGGTTGTCAATAGATCCTTTGCCAAAAGTTGACATATTCTACGTTGATTATTCATAAAAAAAAAAATTTATGGTATTGTTGATCGTTGCTTTTTAAGATGTTAGTTTTCAAAATTGGCCTCTTCAAGTCCCACGGCTTTCTAAGTTTATATATCTTGTTTGTTTTTAACATTTTAGTTAGCCATATTATATTTGTTACTAACTTTAAACTTGATGTCATCTTCATACCGTGAACTTTATGTGATTTTAATCGAAATAGTTGTAGCTCTTTCATTCGTATCAAGTAATCCGTTGTATATCCCAAAAATTCTTCTACAACAATTCATTTCTTTTGTCGTTTCAGGACCATCAGAGCCATTATTGTCAAATGCAATATGACTATTTTTTGTTGATGTTATGTATTTGCAATGTTCATTTTTCTTAAATAAATAGATTGTGGAAAAAAAAAAAAAAAAAAAAAAAAAAACATAAGTATTACATCGGGTCTAAGTTACTATATCCAAAATACTAGGACATCGCTTCGATACCTTGTTTCCTCAAATTCCTCATTGCATTCTATACAAGACATGCAACACCAATCATATGCTTAACCGAGCTATTTGCACAAATGTGGTCAATGTATCCTTTGCATGTAATAATAATAACAACACGTCATTTTTTTTCAAGGCATCCAGATGTAAATGGTATGAATCTAATAGATTTGAATTATACCTCAATATTAGATAGCACCTTCTTCTCACATAACATAGCAATTGAGGAAGGAAAATCTTGACCACTCTTTACTTAGGCAAGAGTTAGCCAAACTATGTTTTGTAATTGTCTTACGTGAAAATTATTATTAATCCATATTTTAGTCACCTCCTATCGGAAGCCGATCTAATTAGTCCTATCGAAAGTTAATCTACAAATTTTGACCTTATCTCGTTGACCAAATTATTCAAGTATTCTCGGTCATGTTCGCTTTGTGTGATCTACCCATTTGTGTCTACTCTACCTTTTAACCCGATTGAATGAAACCTATACATATTGATCCATAATTTGATATTGTTGATTTGTCATCAAGAGGTCGCATAATTTGAGAATGTAAAATATAAAAAATATTCTATAAACATCGAAGGCAAAATTTAGATTCATGATTTAGAGTTTTTTGTGATGATTTTGATAAACAAACATAATTTTCAAACAAATATTTTAGAATGCAAATACATTTTCCCGGTCAATAAGGTTTTATATCGGGAATTGAGTGAAAGTTGTTGTCTTTGTAGGTAGTTGTCGCAAAACAACTCTACATTGATGGTCTTTCAGGAAAAAGAATGTAATAGTACTTGAGAGAGCGATAATGTTCACTTACGCGGGTACACCAATTTCCTTTATATAATACGGGTGATCGAACAATCATGATCATATTGTCTTATACGTTCTGGTATCATCCTCGAAATATTTGGTTTTTGTCCTTATCAATCGTGCTAAAAATAACCAATTACATCTTTCACAATACAATGTTGCATGTTTTGTGAAGATTATTTTTTTACTTGGTCAATAAAACTCACTAAAAAGCAAAAACTATTATTATACACTACTATTACCAACACCCACCACCACAAACACCCGCCACCGCTTATACTAACTCTACTTCCACTACCGCCATTAAAATTAATATAGTTTTTAGTAAAATTATTTATTCATAAAATTATGTATTTATGTTAGATTATTAAAGGGACATTTATAATAGAAATTTAATTAATAATTATGAACAATCAATGAGTCACTAATTAATAAAATGTATAAAAATGGTTATGTTGAACAAACCCCAGCGGTAAATTTATCTTTGCCAAGGACAAATCCTGACCACTCTTTACATAAACAAATCGATAATAAATAATTTCATATGTTCTGATCTTGATTCGTGTCGTTCGTTTAGTTATTACATAACATGGCAATTAATTGCACCAATTTTTTAAAATGGACATGTGTTTTATCGAGTTTATTTTAACATTAGAATGATCAACCTCTTTTTATATTTTATAATATAATATTACACATTTTGTTGCGTTACGAAATTAGCATAATATCTTTTTGTTCACCAATACCCGCCACCACCATAAAACCAAATCCACTTTTTGTATCCACCACCACCTAGTGGTGTAGCCAAGGGTTGACTAACCTGGCTCTAACCCCTTAAATTTTTAATAACTACATAAATTTTTTAGTTTATTTTATAAATAGTACTTTGTCCATATATATTTATGGTTTAGTCCACCAAAGTTAACATTTTTTTTTTAAATAGACCTCCTCAATGTCAATTTTTGACTCCACCACTGCCACCATCACTTCCACCCATCCCATGTAGGATGTTGGACACAATTCTAATTTTCAATCACAAATGCCATGTATAAGGTTTAGATTGAACAAAATTTCGTCAATTGATTAGTTTCATTTTTTTTTTTCGTGTATATATATTTTTTTGTATTGCAATCAATTTTATTTTAACATTAAAAAATCATGATTTATACTAGTATAGTACCAAAGATAAAGGGGTACCATTTGGGTGATCCAACTACGATCATGAAAATATTGTCTTGTATGATATCTTCCCTGAAATATATGGTACCTTCCTTTATCAAAAGTGTTAAAAACAACCAACCACATCTTCCACATTACGATGTTATCGATATTATAATGAGAACATAAAATTAATATTGTCCATCACTACTCACCAGCATTCACCGTCACTACTTCTTCCACCACAAACCAGGGTCGGAGCCGATTTTAAGGAGAGAGGGAGAAAAAATTCTTGGGAAGTTGGATACATGTGAAAAATGGACTTTGTATCCCATTTAAGATAAAAGAACAAAAATAAATATAATTGTGCTTGGCTCCGCCTTAACCACCACTAATCTTTCGGCCTCCACCTCTTCTACTACTCATTGTCGCAAAAAATGTCTATTGATATTATTTATCAAAATTACTTATTATTTTAATGAATTTTATTTTTATAGAAATAAATATTATAATTAATTAAGAAAAAATTTATAATTAAAAATTGATTAGTCATTTATTATGAGCAATTAGTGAAACACTAATTAATAAAACACTTTATAATGAATATATTATTTATTATGTACAATTAATGAAACGCTAATTAATAAAGCAATTATGGTATTTAAGTTGAACAAACTACCACTGTTGATTTATCTTTTCTATCAATTCCAACCAAGGTAGAACACTGGTTAGAAGACACTCTTATGACACAATAGGTCATGAGTTCGAACCTCACCGTCCTGACCACTACTAACAAAGGCAAACTTAGCCTAGCTTTGTTTTGTATTCTTGATTCCTGGAATTTGTTGCACACCCAGGAAGGTTACGAAGAGAATCCTTATCTTAGTCCAGCATGCTAGGGGAAACAACAACTCATTACTTCATGACCATAGGCAGACATGAAGGGATGTGCAGATCAAATCAAATACGGGCGTGATTGCTTTTCCAAGAAACAAGAATTTCCAATCTTAAAAGCCACTCTTGGAAGTTATAGTACAATTTCCCTATTAACTTCCTTTCTTATTTATTTTTTGAAGCAAAGTAATTTTCCCTTACAACTTTTTTTTTTTGAAGCATTTTCCCTTACAACTTAATAGCAACAGTATACAAATTTAAAATTGTAGCATATCATTAAGATGATAATTAATTTTAGGGCACTTGACTTTTTACCTGGCAATGAGAATACTTCTTCACCAAAAAAAGAAGAAATGACTATACGATGTAGTAAAATGAGAAAAACAGATGAGATCCATCTCTCAAAACAATGAAAAAGAAAAGAAAAAAAAGGGAAGTGAGTGAGTACCTATGAGTCTATGACTCTGTGAGATGCTGACGAAATAGAGTTATGGTTTGGTGGTCAAGGAGAGACTACATGCAGTACTAGCTGGGTAGTAGGTAGTATAATAAATGGAAAATCCTAGCATTTAAAACTGAAGAATCCCAAAGGAGGTGCCAATCTAGTAAAAGTGTAGTAATCTCTATATTTGGATCTTACTTGGTGAATGTTGAACCTTTTACTTTGCCAGGTTATACCCTCTTGGCCTCTTCCTTCTTTTGTCTGTTCACTTTCCCCTCTCTATGTGACTTGAAAAATTCAAAAAACTAATATCAAGTACAGTGGTTCTAAACGAACCGAGAGAAAAAAAAAAAAAACTCAAAAACGCCTGTCACAACAAAACAAAAGTGGGTCCCAGTGGGGCCCACTCCTTGGGAGACGTGCAAGAGGAGGGTGTGTGAGAGGCGGTCTTTTTCTATCGTTTATTTCTCGGTTCGTTGAGAATTTCTGTATCAAGTACTCATATTTTCGTACTTCATTTTTATATGTGTTGTATACCCTAATAATGAATGTATATACTATCTGATACCAGCCAAAAATTTCTACCATCCACATATATGTATAAGTTGGTTTGAACTAATTGACATAATTTATGACACACTCATAATTAGCAGTAATGACTTCAGATAAGAACATTTTGCGGGCATTTGAAAGGAACGGAATGCAAGGTTTTTCAACAACTTAAAGAGAAAATTTTCGTATTTGGAATAATCTTCCGGTTGCGATATGGTGGTGCATTTGGAATGAACGGCATGCAAAGTTTCAACAATAAAAAGAGAAATTTAGCAAACATAATTAGAGATATTAAAATTCAAGCTTATTTTTGGGCCGAATCAAACACTAAGATGGTAGGTTTAACGGCTAATAAGGTAGTTTGTTTATAGGATTCAAATTTCTATCGTCCTATTTGAGAGGGCACGGAGTAGCAAGAGTATGTGTCTACTCTTGCTCTACTAAATTTTTTGGGACCCAATTTTTTTTCGCTTTTTGGTGATCGACTCCCATATCGGTTTCCATTTTTTGTTTCGGTTGTATTTATTGGGTTAAGATACCCCTTAAATACTTTATTTTCAATGAATTTTCCTTTTGACCGATCAAAAAAAAAAACATTTTGGGGCCGTTGATAAATACTAAAATGGAAGACTTTATCAAAGTTAAAACACAAAATTGGTTAAATAGACCAAAATCAATAATTCCTGAGTGAAAAAGACATCTAAAATTTGATACTGTTTAAATGGATAAAAATGTAAAAATAGTCAGGATGTAAACAGTTTCATCCTACTCATTTTCAAATATTTTTTTTTTTAATTTACATGAGGAATTGAGGATGCATCCAGTTTCATCCACGCTATTTTTTAAGTTTAAGCCAGGATGAATCCAGTTTCATCTTTGCTATTTTTTTGGTGTTCATTTCACCCATACTAATTTTTACTCGTCAATTAGAACCATATTTTAAAAATATTTGGACAAATGACCCATTTTCCGAAGTTGAAAACATGTGTGCCCCTAACTTCGCAATTTTTTTAATGAAAACAACAAAATTATACACGATAGATAATCTCTACACCATTTTCCCGGATTCGCAACTAAAATTCGTAACGGCCCAGCAGCCATTACAAATTTTCCTGTTACAAAAAGCCGTTACAACTTAGTTGTAACAAGCAGAAGCCGTTACAAATTTTTTTCATTAATCGTAACAGGGGACACCCGTTACGAATAGTAACAGGATAATGTTTTAGGCGTGCTACTCACACGCTTGGTCACACTAGAGCATTAACAGGTGTATTTTTGTGCGTGTGTCATTCAACCGTGTGCCATTGTTTTCCACCCAACATTAGTTATACTTGAGGATATTTCCTCCCCTGAGAGATATTTTCTACCCATCTCATCGGGGATAACTCATTTTTATTTTTCTTTTTCTTTTCCTTATCTCTTTCTTTTTTTCCCCTTCAGCTCTTCTCATCGCCTCCCCGGAAGAGATTAGGGTTTCATATGTTAATCGATCTGTTAATCGATATCCAAGCTTAGTTTCGATCTTTTAAGAGATTAGAGTCTTACAATAGTTTCGATCTGTGTAAGGTTTTTCGATTTAGGGTTAAATCATCTGTTTTTTCACCAAATTTGGGGAAAATCTCAAGATTGATGTTAATTGAGTTAGGGTTTTATCTTGATAAATCTGGTGATGTTGGAGAAGAAGATGATGAAGATTTAATCTGTGGTTATGAATCAGTAAAGGAAGAAATGGAAATGTTTCCATCTGCTAGCCGTGGCTTCACGAAGAAGAAGAAACGGGTTACCGCTGTAATTGAAGTTGATTTCATGGGTTTGGTTTGGATATGATGGTTGATTTTAGTCGGAACAAGTCAGTGGCTGATTGGGTTTTGAGATTGAAGTTACAGTGCTGAACATGGATGAAGAAATGAGCTTCTAATTCCAGGAACCGAACCGGCTTAACACATGAAGGTGGGTATATTTATATTTCGAACTACTTGTTTGTAATTAGGTGGTTTTTGTAATTTTAGACATATTTCTTTGGAATTGTGTTTTCACTTGTATTTCATCCATTCATGCTATTGTGTCCTTGTTATGTATTCAGGTGGTGGACCTATGTTAACATTGCCAAATATTCTCAAGAGACATGTTTGTTGAGATTTTTCAAGGAAATAAAAGATGAAAGCCATATATTTTGTTCTATGTATGAAGAAATGTTCTGATAGTTAGAAGATTTAGATAGTTGAGAGTATGAGTAAGTGATGGTGTTTTGATATCAATTGAAAGAACAACTAAGTAGCGGTTTTCTAATAAATAAAAGAATTGGCTACAACACCCCCAAAGTAATTCATTTGTATATCCTTATTTTTATTCCGATAAACGTAGCAACCAAAGCTTCCACAGTTGAATTTATTTTGGTTTCACACTTAAATCTTAGTGGTTGTTTACATATTAGGTCTCGAATTTAGAGGATTACCATCTCCTCTAGAAAAGCAAAGAGTCCTCTCATGACTAAATTTGGTATGTTGAACACATCACATTGAGTTTATATGGTTTTCGTACATTGTTTAATGATGCGCTTTGCTTTGATTGTGACCATTTACTTGTCAGTATTGATTATGAACAACTGTACTTGTTGACTGTGTTGTGCAGAGATGCTGCTGAGTTGGGTGTTACTAATTTGGATTGACATGAATGAGATGTCCATTTTGTAGGTTATGCTTCTTCAGAATTCCGCCATGAACTCTCTTCTCGTGACTTATCTAGGTACGGTGCAAGAAAGAGATTGGTAAGCTTTAGTTGTGATCTATTTTCTTTTTATTTTTTCATTAGCAATCTTCTTGGCAGTTAGTTTGAGGAACATGAAATGACCTTTAGTTTAACATGTTATAACTGTAATTTAATGCTGGATTAGGTAGTGATAGATTCCTAATTTATCATGAAAACTTCTAAGAAATTGTGTTACAGTCCAGAAAGTTGAGTTTCTGTGTGTTAGGGCATTAGGTTCTAAAAGTTTTGAGATACATAGATCTCAATCAAAGAAGGATTAGTTGGATTATGAATTGAATTTGCAAGGATTAAAGAAGAGATGGAAAAAGTGTTGTTGCTAGTGATAGTAAGAATTGGTGGTGATGTTCTAGATAACTGAAATTGGTGTTGCAGGCAGTATGGTGGATGAGTTATGTGAGCTGAGTTGCAATGGGAATTGGTGAGATGTAGTGCAGGTTAATCTTTATCCTAATGGTTTTTGGTTGTGAGATATTTCTGATTCCAAATTTGAGGATTATGGAGGTTCAGGTTGGAATTCTTACTGATGATTTTGGTTTGTTTATTGTAGTCTGGGGTGGTAATATGATTGTATGAATTTTCCATTACCTTGAAAGTTGTCGAAAAATAATGTATGTTGTTAATCTATTAACTGGTTGTTGTGATTTTGTTGCAGGTAAGGTGCGTGGATCTTTAGCTCATGCTGGAGAAGTTAAGAGGACAAAATTCAAAGGTAACTAAACAATGCAAGAATAAGAATCCTAGAGGTAGAGGTCACAGGGGAATGTTTCGTTGCTGCTGGTAACATTTATTCCCATACTCAAATCAATTTTTTCGATCTTTATCATTTTTTTCTTGGAGATATCATCATTTTTTGTTTCAAGTTAAATGTCATTTGTATGACAGAGACTTTTCTCTTCTTTGAAACAAGACGATTTTGATCTACACATGTTGGGTTAATATAGTTTGTATGATTTGATTTTACATTATGCAGTGCTTTAGGCAGTTAATAACATTACTCAATAAACTCTTCGGTTTTTTTGTTACAGCTTGATAGCCAAATGCCTAGTGACAACACTTTCGGCAGAGGAGATGATGCATTCAACAATTTTTTCAGTGCTGGAAAGTTTTGGGGAGACAAGGCCGAGCTTCAAATACAAGACTGTTGTTGGTTTAGACTTCCATCTCTAAGATTTTTATTTTGTGAGAATAGGCTCTCAAGTATAGAAAGTTTTGGGGGAGAGAAGGCCGAGCTTCGGAGATTCAAAGATGACATTATTACAGAAAGCACAGGTAGTCTTCTTTAACAACAGGTAATACTCACGTTTATAACATTCACTTTGTGAATTTTACCGTAGTTAAAGTAATTGTTCTCTCTAAATTATTCATGGTATTGCTTTGGTGGCAGGATAAGCTCAGTTCTGTCGTATATAGGGAATTGTGTCTCCCTTGTCGAGGTGGTATTCTGATCTTACTTTACTATCCAAAAGTTTATATTTGTTACAAGTAAAATATATATATATATATATGTATATAACTTGGATTTGTGATCCGAAAAAATTTCTTGGTGCAGGTTGATCTTGCATCCAATCTATTGGTAGACTTGCCTGACACAGTTGGGAGTTTACGGAATCTTAAGGTACTCCAATCTTCTTTTTTCCTACCATTGTCAATTATCTGAATCATATCATCATTTACTTAGTCGCATGTTTGTGTAGGCTCTGCATCTGAGTAATAATGGCCTCAAATACCTTCCTTTGGCGCTATTCAAACTGTGCACCCAGCTCTCGACTCTTGATATTCATAATACAGAAATCACAATTGATATCCTCAGTCAGGTATTGACTTTTGATTTCTTTTTCTTTTTTTTATCTAAAACTTGTGCAAGAGGTGATAGTCTTATGTATCCAAGTATTGTGTCACACAAGCAGTTTGAAGGGTGGAAAATTTTTGATGAGCATCGTAGATTAAAGCATCAGAAGCAACTGGATTTCAGAGTAGGAAGTTCTGGTGTATTTGATGAATGCAGTTCATCAAACATTAAAAAGGTACTCGATCTCTCAAGTCGCATATTGCCAAAGTATATGAATGCATTTCCATATAC